>JBAIZL010000004.1:146594731-146604731 GCA_036971475.1 Prosapia bicincta | reverse complement strand
AGCCCTGTGCTAGAGTAAATCTGTCAGAAAACCAGTCACTGGGCTTTATTTTATAAAACCTAACTCGTGTAGATGTAACCCTTTGGGTACTGTTTCCCGAGGAATGAATTCTTCCTAAGCATCTTAAATTAATGACCAGGGTGTCGGAGTGTGTAAGAAAATCGTTTATTTAATAAATTTCAACTCAATTTGTAACAGTAAAAAAACACTGTTTTTTAAAAAATGTTATTTCAATTTTCGCTCTATCACAGATTTATCACCTTTATACAATTTATTTTCTTACAAAACTACTTCATACGTTTTACAGAAGTTCTAAAGCACAATAATACGTTTATAAATGAACTTATTATTTATTTCTTAAAGACTTTGTCCTAGCTTAGTTATTTAAATATTTTAATGTCTTTTAACCCTTTGAAGCCTTTGGTTCCCAATGTAATCCTTTGCAAAATTTACTTAATTCTAGCATACATTTGTGTCCTAAAAACTTACGCTAGTTATTTACATTATAGAAAAATACACAAAATATCCCTAAAAAGAGCAACATATTAGCATTTATAATTTCATAAGAAAATTCGCCTATGCAAGTAAATCACATTTTAGTAGAATGTTTCACCTATTCAAAATAAATAATTTATACCCCATATGTTCACATATTAATATTCATAAGTTATACAAAACCTATGCATATTTAGGATTTCCTGTCCTTCAAAACAAACCCACTTATTTAGGAAACAATTTTGCAAAGCTTACTTCCCGATTTAGCATTAAACCTTTCGATCATTTCCCCTTTATTTATATATAAAAAAACATTTAAGAAAGACAAAACTCCAAATATTAACCTATAACAATTTATAAAGGCAATTCACACATTTAAAATAATTAAAATTCACCTATTTTCATCAAAAAATCTTAATTCAGAATATAACCCAACTTGACAACTAATGTTATCAGAACATTTACTTAATTTTAAACATGATATTTAGATCCTAATATTACCATACCATTTGTAAAATCAGCATTTATACACACACACACACACACACACACACACACACACACACACACACACACACACACACACACATATATATATATATATATATATATATATATATATAATACTTATTAAGTTATGTTTATCTATTAATATTTAATATATCTTTTTTGACTGTTGTTTTGTTTCCGAACAATATTTATTTACTTTCTGTAAGTCTGAGAATTACTTCAACTTAAATTACTATGTATTCTGACATTTTTTTATACTAATTTTAATTTGTAAATGTCTAAGCAATTTCACTTGTAATCCTTTATGCTGGGTTAATCTTTACATCCTATCCTACCCAAACTAGCTAAAGATTTAATTTTTGTATTTTAGTATTCAAACAAACTTAACAGGACCTTAATCATAATTACTGTAACATGTAAAACCCTTAGGCAAATTTGTAATAATTTTGTCCCTTTTATTTGTTTAGAAAGAACATAATTATATATATATATATATATATATATATATATATATATATATTATATATATATATTATATATTAATATTATTTTAGCATACATTGTGAACAACTCTCTAAATACATTTGCTTTAATTTTACCTTAGTTTACCAATATTTAGGTTTTTATCTATTTCGTGTACATTTAATTTTAATCTCTTATGTCAACAAACACTAACAGGATTCATTTACAACATAATTAATTTGTCAAACAAAACTTGTTTGTTTTTCAAAATCAAAATGGCGCCTAATTTTTCTTCACTTCTAATATAAATAAAGCCATTATCTTTATAACAGAGGTTATTCATTATAATTTTTAATTAAATAGAAATACTAGAGTTTTCGTTTTCCTTTAAAATCAGTGAACTTACGAAATCATAGCTATGAACAAGAAATAAGCAATTACCTTTTAAGTCGTACCGATTCCTAGATCCTTGTTACATTCCACAGTTTGGGCTGACCAGATTCTGTGGCGTGAAACCTTTCTCCGTCGTCTTCTTTCTTCCGCTCGTTTCATTGTTCCACGTCAACGCGAATTTAAATTTTTTTCAAGTTTACCATTCCTATCCCTGCTTTTCTAATTGAGTTTCATTGATTTTATTCCCTATTTTAAAACAATTTCTTGATAATTTTATTTTTTACTTTTTATTGTTTTCCCATTTAACAGTTTTAAATTTTATTTTAGCGAATTTTAATTTCCCTATCTTTTAAAAGCAATTTTGTAAACTTTGTAAACCTCCGTTTTTTTTATCTATTTTAAATGCACGACATTTTGGGGGCCGAAATCCCTAGGAAAGGCTTGGGAATCGCACAGTTACATTTTGCAGCCAACGTTTCTTCGCACTTCGCACTTCTCCGTCGTCTTCTTTCTTCCGCTCGTTTCATTGTTCCACGTCAACGCGAATTTAAATTTTTTTCAAGTTTACCATTCCTATCCCTGCTTTTCTAATTGAGTTTCATTGATTTTATTCCCTATTTTAAAACAATTTCTTGATAATTTTATTTTTTACTTTTTATTGTTTTCCCATTTAACAGTTTTAAATTTTATTTTAGCGAATTTTAATTTCCCTATCTTTTAAAAGCAATTTTGTAAACTTTGTAAACCTCCGTTTTTTTTATCTATTTTAAATGCACGACATTTTGGGGGCCGAAATCCCTAGGAAAGGCTTGGGAATCGCACAGTTACATTTTGCAGCCAACGTTTCTTCGCACTTAGCACATGATGTTAGAATGTAACACTTTTAAATAATTTAACAAAGCGGAATAAGACGAATGTCGTCCACACCTGACGATACCTCCAGACTCGCTGACTATTCTCCCCTTCGGTTTCTAACGCCCTCTCCATTTCTTCGGACCTCACCTGTTGTTCCGATCCAATCAGCAGACTTGTTTCAAAGTGACGTAGAACCATTCTTATACGATCTACCCTTTACCATTCTTCTATAGTTTAGGATACACATTTTAATCTGCCCGTAACGTTTTAAACTTTGCATTTTGGCGATTTCCTTATTCTTGACGTTTTTCATAATTTTTCTTTCTGTACATTTTCAAATGTCGATGAACTTTCTTCATGAATTTTGACTTTTCTTTCCTTTTTCTTTGCTGCTACATTTATCTCCTTCAAATCAAAAATAACAAAAATATCTCCCCCCTTTACAAATGGCTTTACTTTATAAAGTTTCTTTCAAATAGCTGCGAATGCACTGTATTTACACTTATATTTATGTTTATTTTCGAAAATTAAATGTTTATATTGTTTAAATTTTAAATTTCCATTGTAACGCTTAAATTCTTACAAAAAAAGTCTAAACTTAAACCCGTTATAACACACACACACAACGGTCATACACACACAAACATAGGTATATGTAATTATATACACACAAACACGGCAACATTCAAACATGTAATAGAATCTCTCTCGCACACACGCGCACTCACTCACACTTAGTAACAAATTAGCATTTATTTCTACATAGCCAATAGAGGTTGCAACATAGCAACACATAAATTACCTCAGTAGATTGCGATCGTGAGCACCTATATGTTACTAGATCGCCCAGTACTTGGCATGGGAAACATTTATATGGCTAATTTACATATAAAGGTCGGCATATAAATATATCATCTTGTTTCGGGCTCGTAAGATATGGCTTAAGGGGATAATACAGCTTTTAAATTTAGCGACAGTTATTTGTTAAATTGGTTCGTTCCTCTATACGTTGTTTCACCATTTCAAGGTCAGTTTACAAATAAGTTTTTTTCTTATTTTGTTTTTTGGGTCAACTATTCTGGAGTTAATTTGATATTTTGTAATTAGTTGTTTGTTGAGAAGTTTTTAATATTTTATAGTCTAAATATATACAGTATCTATTATTTTATAAATAGATTTATTGAAAAACATTTTCATGTCCTTATTGCCAGTTGTTAAGTGGTATATAATAGTATGTGGTGTATTTAAAGTGTTAATTTTCATATAAATATAAAAAAACATGTTTAATTCGTATTGTTTGTATTTTTTGTTAACTGTTACACCTATTCTATAACATAACCTATAACATAATTCAGCTATTGTATGAAGTCTTATGTTATCACCTAATTTAAGCTAAAATAGTTGTATACATAAAATCACAACACGCCTGTTTAAATTTTAAAAAATTGGAATAAAAGTATATAACTTGCTATCAATATATTGAATTAATTGTAGTAAGATATATAAAATACGATATTTATTAACTGATAAAAAATATTGAATAATAACATTAACCTCATAATGTACAATAAATAAAGTAACATAACCTGTTGCGTTAAAACAGCTGTACTCCCAACATAACGTATGACATAAAATCAGCTGTTTTATGAAATCATATGTTATCACTTAAATTAAACTAAAGACGTCTTATAATGCACGTTTATACATCTATAAAGATGTATAAGAGCATGGATGCCAACTTAATATTTTTCTCTGTACAATATTTCTGTTCAGGCGCGACAAAATATGAGATAACTTCAAAAGGAATTCGATTTATGTGACAACGAGTATATATTACTTTAAACAATTTATAATAAAAAGATTTAGAAGTAAGCGTTAAATTGGCTTAGGACAGATAGAGTAGATCTTTTTTCTTGGTATTGAATTAAAACCTTTTAAGTTTTACTGTTACCCTTCGTTTGACCTTGGGACTCACTGACGCTGAGTTAACCTTAGAAGCGAAAAGTGCCACAAATACTTTGGTGCTACCGGGAATCGAATGCAGGATATTTAGATTAGTAGTGAACAGACTAGTGAATCTTTAATAACTAATGGCACCTGTTAATAAATAAATATTGAGCATTTATGAATTCTCACACCGTAATGTAATTCATCAAAGAAGGTAAGTTTATAGACACCACTGAAGGAGGATTAAATAGTGAGATTATTATTATACAAAATAAAATTTAGAATGCCCAATCCTTTAAAAGGAATGTTGTTGAATATTCCTCATCGAGCGGTGGTCGGTGTGCATATTTACAATATATATAAAAATATAATAGATTAAAAATATTTACCTGTTTCGGGTAGTCTATATACTGACTAAGGTTACCTTTGATGTTCATGAGTTTCCTAGGGTAGCGCCAGACCGATCGGAATTCGTCACCGCAATCACCAGCTAAACCTTTTAGACACTTTTAGGTTTGACTCTCGCTATAAGACTCTGAACTTGTTTTTTTTAATTTTAAAAGGGACCGAAAAATTCATGTTTGTTTATAATCGGTTCACTGCTGATTACTGCTTTCCCGTAGCAACCATTAAAACTAATAACTATTTTTCATTTACTTCTTTCGAGGTTTGGCGCTAATACAAAAAAAAGAGTTACTATACAAAATCACTGCACCCAAGAAACTTATATTGTACAAATTATCTATAAAAACCAATATTTCCATTCACTTTATTAGATTCGCAATTATCAAGTGTAATATGCTTGTTTTGATATTTTAATGTTAAATTTTTATTTATACATTACACTTTTGCTATTACTTGCGACCAGACTTTTTGTTAACTTGAGGTTGTTAAATTGTTAACTTACACTTGGATGAAATGTTTTCGTCTTACTACTTCTTCAGCCTTGTATTTTTGTCGCTAGGATTGCTGCAGTTGTGCTTCTTTGGTACCAATTTTTGAAAGTTAGAAGTGATGTGATGGAAGAGTATGTGTGATCTGTCGTGTTTGTTCGTGTCATTTTTATGTGTGTTGCTATGTCTGTATATTTCATATTGTTCTAGTGTGATTAATTTATGGCCTTTGTTGAATGTGTGGAGGATGCTCATGTGGTACCAAAGAAGCATAACTGCAGCAATCCTAGCGGCAAATATACGAGGCTGAAGAAAGTCGTAAGACGAAAACGTTTCCTCCAAGTGTAAGTTAACAATTTAACAACCTTTAGTTAACAAAAAGTCTGGTCGCAAGTAATATCAAAAGTGTAATAAGTAATTAACAAATAGCTCGTCATGAACAGCAACAAGATTTCGAAACTTTTAATATTTTAATGCGTATTAGATTAAACGCAGTTGCAAAGGTATGGGTGTTGGTCGATGTTCATGTTAATGGTTATCTTGTACCGACGTAGATCGTTAATGGTTTTTTGTACCGATATAAATACCTATTACAGGCATTGGAGTCTCTGACATTTCCCAAGTATACGGATATCGGACTAAGGTCGTGGGAGTATCAGTAGACAAAATATCAAGACGGCACTGCTTGTGCAATCTAAACGTTTCGCGATATTGATGTTTCTTGATTTCCCATACTGTCGATTTACAGTGTTAATCGATAATGGAAATTGCTGATCTGTGAAAATGTTCTATGATTCGGATAATTGATAATTACAAAGCGCCTATAGACAAATCTTACTTCCCACTATTTATTTGGATTAATTTACTATGTGTGAAGTGATTAATAATTTTTTAATATAAATAAATAAAACTTCATAACCACGAAAACATTTTATTTAAATCTTGATGCACTTTTCTAATGCAAAGTAATCATTTTCAGAGCAAATTACTACGAGATATTTCAGTGAGGTCTTGTAATCTCCTCTGAAGGTGGTTGTTTTGCAATCAAAATGTACATAAGAGCAAGTTTTTATGGTTAAGAGGTTATTTTTGGTTTTACAAAAATTGGTTTTGGCACTTGGGGGAGTGCCGACAGAAGTGAAAACTGTTATAGCCAAATCTACAGAAATTTTTATTTCAGAAAAAACATTTATTCATCCATATTGAGAAATTGCATAAACATTTGTTACATTATAAAAAAGTATAATACAGAATGTTTACATTTAACACCAAAATTTGAATTCTTGAATTTTATGGTGGCTCAGAGACACTGATGAAGATCGGCACATAGCGATCGAAAACGTTCTGTTTCAGTAAGTTTTAACAAATTTACTAAATTCAAAGTTCGGATAGTCATAAACTATTGTTTATGTGATTAACCGTAATTTGAACTGCAAATAACAAATTACAGGTAATTTTTAAACTACTCAACTAAGTGAATACGTAATTGCTTACTTGCTGACGCGTTTCAACACGATCGTTCCTTTTACGAAGCTAACCCTCTACTGGCGGCATTTTTGGTATTTACAAACGGCATGAAAGGGATGGATTTATGACAGTGGAGTGGGATAAGGTGTCGGCGTCTTGTGTGATGTATTGGAAAAGGCTATTGGCTTCGAAGTGTGTGTGATAGTTTAATATATTTTCCCTGTCTGTTGCGTAGTTTTTGTTGATTTCATATTTGTCTAAGGTTGTTAGTTTTTTACTCTGTTTTAATGTGTGTAGAACATTTAAATTAGTGTGTATATCGATATGTGTGTGTTGTTTGTTATTTAGGTGTTTTGCGTAGCAGGATTTGTTTGTTTTGTTTGGGAAATGTGTTCATCGAAGCGTGTATAGAATGACCTGCCGGTTTAACCGATGTAATAATTGGGATAACCGTTGCAAGTTAATTTGTAAATACCTGAGAGTTTGTACGTGTCAGTTTCTTTTTGGAAAGGTTGTATATGTTTTATTAGAGTGTTTGTTTTTTGTAGGATATTTGGTAATGGAGTTTTTTTAATGTGGAGGCTATTTTGTGTGTGTTTTTATTGTGGTAGGAGAAGGATATTTATTTGTGGCTTTTTGTGTGGCGTGTTTGTGTGGCTGTTTGATGGTGTTTATGTTTGATTTTCCTGAGTATGTTGTCTATGAGTGTGTGTTGGTAGCCGTTTTGTTGAGCGATGTATTTTATGGTATTAAGTTCTTCGTCGTAGTCTTTCTGTAGCATTGGTATATTTATTAGGCGGTGTAACATGTGGTTAAATGCGGCGTGTTTGTGTTGTGTGGAGTGATTAGATGTATTATGTATTATGTAACACTGAGTCTAGTGTTGTGTTTGGTGATAGTAAGATCTAGAATTAGTTTAATCAGTGAGTTCAAGATGATTACATCAAGAAACTTCAAATTAGAGGTAATGGATTTGCAAAATTTTCAATGACAATCCAAATAAAACAGTTGTCCTACAATATAACCTATAACACAAAATCAGCTTTTGTATGAAATAATATACTACCATTTAATTTACTTTGAGGTGTCTCATCGCGTAACCTGACGGAAATTTTACTGTAGTGAAATAGTATGTTTTGTAACACACCACGTAGAAGGGTTAAATAGCTAAGCTATTCTTTAAAATAGAATTTACAATGTCCCCATCTTAAAAGGAATTTTGACAAATAACCATCCTCGGGCCATGGACGGTGTGCATAATTCCAATATATACAGTATATAAAGTTTTAAAAAATTTACTCCTTATACCTTATAAAAATAAAGTTACTCTAGAGTAGTGTTTGCTAGATTCCTTGGGGAGACGTCGGTTCGATTAGAAAAACCCACACTCACCAGCTAAACAGGCTTTCCTTGCCTAATACATTTACGACATTTTCTATACGACTCTCCGTATGCGACTCAACTTAAATTAATATTTATTTTAAAAATATCATGAAAAATCAGGCTTGTGGAAAACAGTTGTTTATAAATGGATGACTGCAGCGTGCTGCTCCCGTGCGGGGACTATTGAAATTAGCAACTTCTGCTATAGAAGTTTTCGTTTCAATAAAAACTTACACTACAGTTTATCCAAGTAATAAATAATACTCAAAAAATCATACATATTTTTACTCTAACCTAATGTATTTTTCGGTTACCAAGTAACCATCCTCAGAAGAATGGAAAACAAATTATCTAACTCTACATAGTTTCCTTATCTACAAACTTATTTATATTTATTCAAAAAAGCTACCTAATCTGCATCTAGTAAGTGATCTTAATTATATAAAGTGAGTCAATTTTATTATAGAATTATATAAGGTGTTCGAATTTCAGAATTATAGTTGCTACTATATTAGCGTAAAGCAGGGAAACTCGTTAGAATGAGAAGTGAAATGATAAAATACAGACAAAAGTGTTACTTAGCATTTGAACATTTTTAGGCCTGTGACCGACAAACCCCAAAATGGTGACTCATATATACAGTATGTTTGGTCTGTCGCAAATAACAAATCCTACAACCCTACAAAAGATGAAACGTGAAGTATTTGTTTCGCAACCTGCAATGGCGAGAGAAAATGGAAATAATTACATCTACACCGAATCCATCACGTTATAAATTACATGTTATTTTATAATTTCTTGATAAGTGTAAAACTTTGCCACGTTTAGAAGTAAAAACTGATTTCTAAAAATATTAGCAAATAGATGTTATCATCAGAGTGAACGAAGACTGAATGATTATATTTGCCATTTCGTGGCTGCAGTGATAAGCTTGGAAGAGATGCCATTAGTAAGTCCAATAACCCGAGAAAGTGCGGGATGCTGTTGATGAAATAACGTTGTCTGTTTCAACACGATATGAGAGACGACTTGAAAAAACCTTAATACACAAAACGTGGAAGTCAATGGGACTGGCCATCAGAAGTTGGTACATCATTTGTACATTGTTGTTTGTAGAGATAATAGAATCTATCTACGTAGGTAATAATAACGGAATTTAGTTTACTAAAACCTTTATTTATTACACGTTGAACTATTTACTCAATAAAAATATTCTGTTTACTAATTTCATAGAAATACGTTTTTCTAAAGGGTCATTCTCGTATGGCAATTTTTTTTTTTAATTCGAATGAATATATATATATATATATATATATATATATATATATAAATATATATATATATGTATGTATATATATATATATATATATATATATATATATATATATATATATATATATATATATATATATATATATTACTCACTGTAATGGATTCAATGTGTAAATAATATGTTTATTACCTGAAAAAAGTTAATATATTTTAACGTAGTAAAGATCGATGAATAAAGTAACATAACCTTCAAACAAAAACATTTGATCTACAACATAACCTGTAACATAAAATCAGCTGTTGTACGAAATCATATGTTACCA
>JBAIZL010000004.1:146547231-146589731 GCA_036971475.1 Prosapia bicincta | reverse complement strand
GTAAGTAGAAAAATAAACAAGGGTAGATGGAAGCAAGACTGAAGAAGGACATAATGAGCCGCTGTTGTTGCATTGGGAAAGGTTGTGACATCACGTAGGCAGAGTTGCCTAAACCTAATCTCGAGCGGTGTGAAAGAGAGGAGTCTAGTTCGACGGCGTATTCGAAACATTGTGTTTATTACAAGAGAACCCATTTTGGAAGCTCAGAAATAACGAAAGAAGCAAATAAGTAAAGAGAGGTCTGAACGCAATTGGTTCCAGGTAGTGAACCTATGAATCAAGAATCGGATTGATTGTGATTGACTCTGATTGTTTAAGTTGCACTCCTACAAGATACCTTAAACGGCATTTGGTCCCATATGTTGAAAAATAATTTAATAGTTCCAGTTAGTTGTAGTTTTCTTTTAATTTGATACTTATTTTTGAATTCCATCTATTAGTTCACAATCTCCTTATATATATTTCAAATTTTCAATCGTTAATAAAATACTTTTTATTCATTCACTCCAGTTCAAATACATTTTTTTTAAACATGTAAGGGATGACACTTGGTGTTAATACAGATTTTTCAAATATAAATGAATTAATTAAGCTAAATAATGAATTAATTTTAGATTTATAAAGGAGAAAAAAATTTCATAAAAGGGGTTAGTTATGCAATATATTTATTTGTCCCATTTAGCCTAAAATAAGTGATAACACATAATTTTGAAAACCCGGTGATTTTATGTTATAAGTTGTGGGTTAGAACAGCTGTTTTAACCATAGGTTATGTTACTTTATTCATATTCATTTTATTTATTCAATAAAAAGTAACTAAATATGTTTTTGTTACATAAGTAAAAAATGGGTATAAAATTTTGTTTTGTATATATTACTTTTTATGTTTACCTAAAATCATTTATAACATTTTATTCTTATTCAATTGTTTTATGATATTCTTGAATTGTTTTATTATTTTATTTTAATAGTCTTAAGCAAAGATAACTTTTAACTTAACATCGATTTAGGCCTAATAATAAATTATCTCCAGCATAATTTATCTTAGGTAACTCTATTTTTATACTTTTAGTATAATATAAATGTTTTAAAGTTCAAGGAGTAAGAAACATATCTGTGTCAGAACAGAACTTTTCCTTTCATCTATTGATTAATAGCCTTTAGTTGACCTCTGACTCAGAGAAGAATAAATTCACGACCTTTCGCAACAAACTTTGGGAAGTTGAGCTGGTGAAACATAGACACTTGATCGTACATCAAGACAGAACCCTTTTACACGAATCATATAACTTATTACCTTAAATGAATCATTGCTTAAAATGTATATATTTATTCACATAAGTATTTAACACAAAGGGCTGAGGACTGCATAAACTTAGATAGCCTGATAAAAATATTCAGATTTAATTATACAGTTATACACTATAGGAATATGCAAGCTTTTGCTTATACTAACACTTACTTTTTTGTTAAAATGAGGAAGACCGCATCAGGCCTCTTGGTTTTAAGGGTAATTTTTAAAGGTATAATAAAGTTATATATGGCTTGACAATGAAGGTATATTATACAACTGTTCTTTGAGCTTAGCTTGTGAGGTTATGTTTAAACAAATAAAAGGCATACAACAGTTGTAAGTTGAAGTTTGTAGTAGCAACACTCAATGATGTGATAACTTTGTCATTGAAACGCGTATGAGTCAATAAATGATTAATTTGTGAGTCTTTGGTGTGGCTTTTATTTGTTTTAGAGATATATAAAGTTACCACAAGTGAGATTTGTGGTATGATATAAACAACGTGTGTGAGTCGTAACGCAGTTTGGTTTTGAGTGTTTGTGTTGGTTGGAGTCTGCCATTCTCATTTAGTTGTGCAGAATCTGGAGGGTTTATGACATGGCTGTGCAGTTCAGGTTTGTAGATATAAGGTACCGTTAATCCTTCGCTAACTATCGAAACAATCACCTACAAAAGTGGGTAAATTGTCAATATCACGAACCTCTCTTATATTATTATGATAGTAATTGATGATATGTGCACTCAATCACACACACACACACCCACACACACACACACACACACACACACACACACACAAATGAATGCCATAAAAGATAACTACTTTTTTCAAACTAGCAATTTATCTTAAAATGTCTAATATCTGTTATCTAGAAAACATTCCTTTTTTGAGAATAAATTATGCCAAACAGTAAGCAATCGGCCACAGTCACGACTGCGAGAATGACCTTGACGATTTTGAAACTCCAAATATCACTTCTCTCGCATTCCTTATAAAATTACAATCCTATCGGTTTTTACATGATTTAGTGTTTTAAATTCCCAATATAAAGGAAAACGTTATGAAAATATATAAAATACAAAAGTAAGCTACTTTAAATCACATTTATATGACAAAAACAGTTGGTAAAAATAGGTTGTGGTAATATCAAACGTTAAAAGTACAAATATAATCTAGTGCCGATAACGTGTACACTTCCTTTCACAACATATCCTTGTATTTCACTCTTTTAAAAAAAATATCTTGGGAAATGTATACGTTTAATTTTCACTTATTTTTATGTCTCAATATCCTAAAGAAATGTATAAGAGAAGGAGATAATGATAATATTCTTAAATTGTCTAATACAAACATATCAAGAGCATTGGAAATATAAACCGTGAGTAAGCTTAAAAACCGTATATTTCTTGTTGATTATTATATCTAATAGCCCATCCTGATGCATGTGACGTGACGTGAACAGGGCGGCCAGAACACGTCCTGCAACAACAACCAATATACATTACATTTAAAAAGTTCTTTTGCAAATTTATTAACGTACAAAACTATACATTCGAAACCTAATTAAAATTTTGAGATTATAATTCGTATTAACAATGTTGTATTTCAAGAATTTTAAAACGTTTTTAGAAAATAAACTACATCACAAGGTTTTTTAAAAAAGTTCCTCCGCAGTCGACGACTTTTACGAACTTTATCTATGCGGACTCGACCAAAATACCAGACATGTTTTTGTGTGTGTGTATGTGTTTGAGAGTGAGTATGTGTGTTTGTGTGTGTGTGTGTGTTTGTGTGTCTGTGTGTCTGTCTGTGGTGTGTATGTATGTGTATGCGTGTATGTGTAAGAGTGTGACTGTGTGTGTGTGTGTGTGTGTGTGTGTGTGATGTGTGTGTGTGTGTGTGTGTGTGTGTGTGTGTGTGTGTGTGTGAGAGAGAGAGAGAGAGAGAGAGAGAAAGAAACAAGGTTTTTAAAAAGTCCCTCCTCAGTCGACGATTTTTGTAAACATTATCTATGTGGACTCGACCAAAATAACAGATATTGGTGAATGTGTGCGTGCGTGTGTGTGCGTGCGTGTGTGTGTGTGTGTGTGTGTGTGTGTGTGTGTGTGTGTGTGTGTTGTGTGTGTGTGTGTGTGTGTGTGTGTGTGTGTGTGTGTGTATGTGTGTGTGTGTGTGTGTGTGTGTGTGTGTGTGTGTGTGTGTGTGTGTGTGTGTGTGTGTGTGTGTGTGTGTGTGTGTGTGTGTGTATGTATGTATGTGTAAGAGTGTGGCTGTGTGTGTGTCTGTGTGGTGTGTGTATGTATGTGTATGTGTAAGAGTGTGTGTGTGTGTGTGTGTGTGTGTGTGTGTGTGTGTTTATACATAATACGAATTTTACATAGATTCAACAAGAGCTGGTATTTCGGTCAAGTAGACATAAAACGAAGTAATATATTTTATAATCGCCGAAGCTGTCCTAAAGAGGACTGCGGAGAGACTTTTCAGACAAACCTTTGATATATTTTATTTCTTTAAAACGTTCCTAAATCATGAAATAACCTACGACATTGTAAGTATGTTTTAATAATTTTTTCAAGAATTTAAATCGAAAATTATTAATTAAATTTTAAAATAATTTTTTACGTATTTAAATTATGTAGTAAAAACTAAGGCGTACTTCGAATAGAAATTAGTTGATAAAACTAACCTTAAAAGCTTTTCTAAACTTGTCCGAAACCACAATGTACACTACTGGGTCCATGAAGATAGACGCTATGCTCAGGTACTTGGTTATGTAAAAGATGGTCGGGTTGTAACCTTCTAGATCTGGCAAGTAATGTATGTGATACAGTTGGAATGGAAGCGTACAAATGTAAAATTCCATTATGGCAGCAACTGAAACATTTTTAACTTCAAGTGTTTGCTAATTATATCATTAAAATAAATTAATATAAATAAATAAATATATTTGTACCAAAAAATACTATGCGTATTTGGGAAAATTACCATTCCGAAGGCTTTATTAGCCCGACTGGTAAATTTTTTCCTGTTGGCACACCTGTCTGTAAAATGTCATTTGTCTGTCCATTCCTAAAAACAAATCACAGGTCTAGTTCTTTGCCAGCTGTTAATTAGAAAGTCTATTTCGTTATACTTCGGTAGCTATGTTATTAATTATTCAAAAACGAAATAGTTAATTTAATTTAATGAATTAATTTTACTATAATTAAAAATTATTTAACTAAGTGAATACATAGGGCTTACTTGCTGACGCGTTTCAAAACAATCGTCCCTTTTACGAAGCAAAGCCTCTACTGGTGGTACATGCGATAGGTACAAGGGATGTCAGGATGGATTTATGACTGCGGAAGAGTTGGGTTATTTTAGTTTTGCGCTATGTAATGGAAAAGGGGTTGGCCTCAAAATTTCTGTGGTAATTTATTACGTTTTCTTTATCAGTTGCGTACTGCTTGTACATCTTGTATCTCACCAGATAAAGAAAACATATTAAATGACCACAGACATTTTGAGGCCAACTCCCTTTTCCATTAGATAGCGTAGCTAACGCATATGCCGCCAGTAGAGGCTTTGCTTCGTAAAATTAACGACTGTTTTGAATCGCGTCATCAAGTAAGCCCTATGTATTCACGTAGCTAAGTAATTTTTAATTATAGTTAAATCAGTGAATTTAAGGCGATTATATCAAGCCACTTTAATTAATTTTAGTTTTATATGGGAGGAAATCGTTTAACAAAAGGGGCAAGATATGCAATATAATTATTTCGTTCCATTTGGCTTAAAATAATTCATAGCATATGATTTCATAAAACAGCTGATTTTATGTAAAAGGTTACGAGGTAGAACGTACATATAGGTTATGTTACTTTATTCATTGTAATTATTTAATAAAAAGTCACTACAATTGTGTCGTATTGTACGATTTTATTAGATTTTCAGAATTAAATTAAATTAACCTCCTCTCTGAAGCATTTACATTCATTTATAACTTCCGTTTATTCACTAGAATTAATACGTAACAATAATAAAATTTCTCTTTGTTGACCTAAGTAGGAAATTACTAATTTTATTTTATATTAGGGCCTACTTATATTTTATTTTATTTTTTTAACTTCCTAACCATAATTAAAACTTTATTTACTGCCTTAAGTGCATTTCAATTGGAAAGCAATCATCTTTAGTGGAAAGTATTGCAAAAATTGGTTTGTAAAAAACTTTTGCAAATGATTTATTTCAAATGTTTCAAATTGTTGTTTTTATACGATTCCCTGAACTATTAAAATTGATCATAATAAATGAAAAAAGTCTATAAATAGATATTTTCAAAAATATCTGTCCAAAAACCGCGTCGCTTTCACAACCTCTACTAAATTTGACTTGACCTGTTTAGGGAAAGATTTAAACTGACAGACCTATTTTGATTCAAAACAATTATATAGCTAAATTGTAAAAATATATTTATTTGTGAATATATTTTTTAGTAAATGGTAGACATTGGTTTTCATAGTTTAGGGATAATTTATACAGTATGAGCTAATATGGTATTACCTGACACGCCAATAGTTTTCCTCTCCGCCGATAGCCTCCTGACAGCAGCACTGCAGTCAATTCTCTTGTTTCTGTACATTGTGAGGCAGATTAGCAAATATAAAAGCAATATAGCCACCGGAGGTATAGAAACTAAGAAAATGACGGTTTTAAAGGTGAATATTATTCCTACGACTGTGCACGCAAGGTTTAGGTTGGACGAACATTTTGGGGCCTGAAATACAAACATAAACATCGTGAGTTTTAGTGCGAAGTTTTGCTTGAAACTCTACAATATAAAAACAATGAATATTCAACAATCTAACAACCATTAAGTTTGTTTTAACTTTTACTATTTTACCGAGAGTACTTCCCACAAGAATGTTTTTAAAAAATTTGGTTGTGACACTCGGGGGAGCGCCGACACAAGGGAAAACCTTTATAGCCACGTCTACAGAAATTATTAATTGAGAAAAACATTTACTTTCGCATAATGAAAGATTACCCAAACATTTGTTACATTAAAAAAAAAAAACAATAATACGGATTGTTTTTCTTTAACGCCAAAATTTCAACTTCAAATAACAAATTAAAAGTAATATTTTTGCAAAATTCTCAACAAATATCGCCGAAAGCATGAATTTATGCATTTTCATTCAACTTGTATAAATTATTATTTTTATATTTTATTATTTAAAAAAACATTCTTGAGATGTTTGAAAAATATACATTTTTTATCAAATTCATTTGAAATAAGTATCAGACCCCGTTAAAACTGTTTTTATTTTTAAAAATTCGATTAAAACACTTTACTTATTATTACCGTTATATTGAATTACTTTTATTGAGATTTAACAAAATTCAAACAAATTGTTATATTTATTAGCTGGTCAAATCTTTTTAATAATAACCTTTTTTCTTAACAATGCTCAACAGATAATACACTTAACCTATGTGTATAACAGTTGTTTTACAACATAATGTATAACATATTATCAGCTGTTGCATGAAATCATACGTTATCATTTAATTCACTTTGAGGTAACTCATATTGTAACCTGATAGAATTTATACTGACGTAAAATTGAATGTTTATGTCCATCCAAAATGTTTTTGTAGACGTCGTTAGAAAGGGTTTTACTTAAAAGATATTTAAAAAGTAAAAGTTTCCTTTTTACAAAGGAACCCCCTTTATAATACTCCTTATAATACAAATACCTATATAAAAAAAATACCCAATACTTAATTAATTAAATTATTTATTTATGTTTAAAAATGTTTCAAAAAGAATGCGCCGATCTCAAAAGTCAATATTTAATACAAAAAACTGCTCTACACAAAAAGGGTTGACGTTGAAATACTCAAAAAATATATACAATTTATAAAAAGCGCATCATTTAAATTTTGTAAGTACTCTATTAACCACGCAGGTGTCATCTAGTCGATAACTGGATCCACGGCGCACTAACTGTGTAATTCCACTGAAGCTACCCCAGATGATGTTCTCTCTTATTAGCTCATCATTACCACGTGCTATTGACGGAACAAAAAAAAGTTCGTGACCGTAGCCTCACAGGAAAAGTGGCGTAGTGTCATGTTACAAAACCTAGGTGCAAGGTTGAATAAAAAATTGAATTAAACCCCTCTTGTGCCATACTACGACATACTGACGGTACATTTAAAGTCATCGCTAGTAGAGACATCTAGTAGAGATAATCATAAATTTATTTAAGTTTGTCTCAATAATATAACAAGTTAAAATCGGGCCATTGTTTTTGGAACACTTTCTACATACAGAGCCTTTACCAGTACTGCATAGGTTACAATTGTAACGACCAGGAGTATAGAAATAATCCATGTGGCTGCAATTATTTTCAGAGTGTTTGATTTGCTCGATAAATAATTTGCTTGCAGAGGGTGGCAGACGGCGATGTAACGTTCTAAAGCGACGGCGATGATGGTCAAATTGTTATCACAAGCGACCAGCACTGAGAGGATTTCAGTAGGATATTCCAGAATCCAAGAACTGAAACATAAATACTACACAATTATAAAAACTAGCTATCGTCTATAGAAATTCAATATTTTATAACACATTTTAATATTTACACATTATTGATATATTATCTTCAAGGATATAGCAATGACTATTAGTAATATTATATGAATTTACATATATATATATTGTAATAATAATATAACCTATTACAATTTTAATATGATAAAACCATTAATTATATATAGATATAACATTATTAATTAAATAATTTATAAATACATAATTATATATAATACAAAAATAATATAGTAAAACTATTTATTCAAATCCTGAAGTACATTTCGATTGTAAAGCATTCATCTCAAGGGGAAATTACTGCAATTTAGAGTCTTGTAGATCAGGATTTAAATACAAGGTTTTTTGTGGTTAAAAGGCTCTATTTATTTATAATGAAAAATTCCACAATTGCTCCAAGGTATTATTAATACTACATTTGTTTTATAAATCAAATAAAATATTGTGTTTAGTTTATTCCTTTTTTCAACATAAAACTTTGAAATATACAAAAACCATCTACAACACATTCTAAACGACAAAACACACTCTCATTCAAACACATTAATAACAACCACTATATGAGCAACGACGCACCACAGAACACGAAAACACCACTGACGTACACCAACACAACACACCTGAACAACAGTCTTGAATGTGACTCACAGCATTGACCTAGTGTGAAACACTTCAGCTGAAAAACATCAGTAGGGTGATTGTGTACACTCATAAAAATCTTTTTGTTGAATAAAAATGCGGTTGATAGATGAGTCAATAATACTTTATTAAAAATTCGGCAAACTAATAAATTTACATTACAAACACAAATGATACAAATTAAATTATTAAAAGCACACTATAAAACGGGATGGTCCATGAGAATAAAATCTATAATACAATTAATTAAAATGTGTCCAAAAAATTCCTAAACCTCTTTTCAATTAACATCAACAACCTCTTGAAATTTAAGCACAAGTCAACGTTCCAATCATTTAACATTACAAATTCCTAATAAAGTATAAAATGACACACAACATGACCAATTTAACAATAGCTGTAAATAGTGGTTTTTTGCCAAGTGATATCAAAAAGAACATTTTAAGAAAGCCTCAAGATGTACAACACAAAAACTGCAAGCTCTAACATCCTCTTTAGTTATTATTTTATTAAATAAAGATATATAATATGATGAAACTTGACATTGGCTACAGAGAAACAAAAGAATTCTCGGTATTACGATTGGTCAATAGCTTTATACCCTCCATTAACATCTACTAATGTCGGTTGCTCGATTCTCTTGCATTACAAGATGTAATTATTGGATAAGAAGCCTCACGTGTATCAAGTTTAGTAATGCACGTTCTTGCTTCACCTGCCAAAGTGTGCATTATGGATGATATTACATGGAACCTCAGACTCCCAAGACACAATTCTTGTACCTCGCTATTGTAATCGTATAATGTATCTGTTACGCTTAGGTTCGGCTAAACGATGTTCTTTTTCTATCCTGTTTAGAGTTCGCTAATCGCAGTTTATAAGCTTTTGTTAATCCGAAAATATTCGCTGTTTCTAATCAAAACAATTTCTGGAGAGATTGACGCTAGAGCAGATATTAATGAGCTCCAGCATTCCAGTGCCAAGTTAATTAGGTCTATACATATGCGTTTAATCCATACCGATGGCAACGACGCTGAACGCACGCAATGGAGCCCGGGTGAAGGTTAACGTATGTAGTAACCTGCAACAAGTAAATCAATAGAGGTGTAATCTAGCTACTACTAAATGCACCAGTAGATGTAGGTAAACCGATCAAAGAGGGTTGGTTGTTTAGTTGTTCAAAAGTAATATCATTTTGAATTCGACATAAATATAAATACAAATAAAATCATACACGCAATTTTATTATATATTTGTATGTATGTATGTATATATATATATATATATATATATATATATATATATATCGTAATATGTATTTTTGTGTATTATTAAAGAACTAAGTCAAAATACAAATACAAGAATTATAATTGAATTTACAATTCAAAGCTTTTCGTTGGCTAACAGTACCAACATCATCAGGAATATTAAGCAATATTCCTGATGATGTTGGTACTGTTAGCCAACGAAAAGCTTTGAATTGTAAATTCAATTATAATTCTTGTATTTGTATTTTGACTTAGTTCTTCATATATATATATATATATATATATATATATATATATATATATATATATATATATATGTGTGTGTGTGTGTGTGTGTGTGTGTGTGTGTGTGTGTGTGTGTGTGTGTGTGTGTGTGTGTGTGTGTGTGTGTGTGTGTGTGTGTGTGTGTGTGTGTGTGTGTGTGTGTGTGTGTGTGTGTGTGTGTGTGTGTGTGTGTGTGTGTGTGTGTATGTGTGTGTGTGTGTGTGTGTGTGTGTGTGTGTGTGTGTGTGTGTGTGTGTTTTCTTGTATAATAATCAAAGCAACTGAGTTTTTTTCGAGTACAAGAATTATTTATTAATTTTTACTCAATGTTTTTTGTTGGTAAACAGTACCAACATCATCAGGAATGAATATTACAATTATGCAAGATATACAACATATGTTAAATTAGAATCAGCATTTTTTGTCAAATTTATTCTTTATTAATGAACAAATACAAAAAATTCTAAATTTGATATTATATTCAATATCTATAATGTTACGGCAAAAGATAAAATTGGGAATTTATAATAAAATTGGCAACAACGCTGATTCTAATTTAAAATATGTTTTATATCTTGCATTATTTATCACTTAAACAATAGTTTATGACTATCCGAACTTTAAATTGAGTAAATTTATTAAAACTTACTGAGGCGGAACGTTTTCGATGGCTACGTTGTTGTTCGATCGCTTGCATTATTGTATTATTCATTCCTGACGATGTTGGTACTGTTTATCAATGAAAAGTTCAAACGCCACTGCCGTCAGAGGATTTAATAAAACGTGAAATCATTGATATTAATTCTAAAATAGCATTGAGTAAAATTAACAGACATTAAATCCTTCTCGGGCCGTTGACAGTGCGTTCAAATAACATATGAATTATTAACAAATATAAAAAGGAACATTAAATAAATCGTTTGCCTGTTGTGAGTCGTTACTAGGGCTTCTGTGTTACCTCCTACTGTTCCCCACGGGAAGCGAACATTCGACCAGATGCAGTCCGTTGGTTGCCAGGTAGACGTCTCCTTTATCGACTCGCTAGTCTGGGTCTCTCTCAACGACTGATCTTATTTCATTCTTAAAACTATACCGGAAATCTTAAACTTTTCACGGAAAGCTGTTTTACTATCGGTCAACAGTCGGTCTCTCGTGGCGACAGTTAAAGACGTTTGCTCTCAGAACTAATTGGTGGTAAAATACTAGTTTGGCGGTATTATATTAAAAAAACGTTATAAAGCTTTGAATAAAAAGTAATCAATAATTCTTATATTTAGTTAATAAAAGAAAATTATGTCTATGTATTTTAAAAATTAAATAAAATGAAAAGTCACATAAGTTAAAATTTAGGATCAAGAATTAGACATAAATATACTTTAGTAGAAAAAATATAGACTATTACAGAATGTATTATATAAAAATATAATTTATAAAGTAAGGATTTAATTATTATTTAATTCTATACGGTTTCTTGTTATATGTTTTCTAGTATATATATATGTGTGCTGTGTTGTCACGAAACAACTAAACTAGCTCTTGATAATACTGACGATGTTTCAATTTGGAAAAAAGTAATTAAATTATTCTTTATTTTAGAAAGCATTTTTATATAATTTTTTACAAATTAAAATATATTTACGTGTCTAATTTCTAGGTTCTAAACTTTAATTTGTGTTAAAACAAACAAAACACATACATAAAACACATGATTTTCGTGTACGTCTTTTATTTGTTTTAACATAAAATCACAAGCTAAGCTCAAAGAACAGTTTAATATTTAATTTGTGTGATATTTAATTTCATCAGATCTAAAACATATAGATCTGTAACATATATACAAAATTATAAGTTTTGTTTAATAATTTTCTTTCCATGTGTAAATTATGGTGGATTTACAACTTGTTTTAACTTGAGTAAATGAGAATTAAATTTTATAATTTGAGAAACATTAATTTAGTTTCTGATAAATTATCTTACTTGGGCTTAAAAATATAGTTTAATTTTTAAAATTTAACTTATAAAACATCTTTATTATAATATTTTTCAAAATTACAGGAAGCTTAAAACTTATTTGCTTAGTTATTTAGTTTGTTAAGCGTAAAACCTCATTACTTTATACGTCAACGTTTTAAAGACATAATAATTACTACGTGTTATTATTAAAATTTTAAACTCTTATTAGTGGGTGGATGCAAGATTATTCAGTTATAAGTTAAATTTGACATTTTTATAATAACTTGTTCTTGCTTTTTTTATACTGTATAAACTACTAGCGTTGAACTCTCTTGCATGAATATTTCATTAGATAACAACATCCCGGCTTCGGTTCTCAACAAATGCAAGCTGACTAGTTTGCATTGACCGTCTCTGTAAAGGTGTTTTCCATAAGTGCTTTAGGAGTAGACTGGTTTTATCGCACGGGGAGGCATCATTACTATTTACATAGAGACAGCATGCAATGATTGACAGATGTAAGTTGTCTCTAAAGAGGTTACTCCTTCCAAAAACTCGTTGTGTCTCCCACTGTCTCTCCCTGGGCCTCACACTCAAGCATACACATAATTATGCAATATATATGAGCGCTGTATTATCAGTAAACAACTCAACCACCTCTTGCTATTGCTGGCAATTTTAACAATTTGAAAAAAATAGTTAAATTATTCTTTATTTTAGAAAATATTTCTATATACTTTTTTACAAACTAAAATATATTTACATGTCTAATTTATAAATTATAAACTTTATTTGCGTGATATTTAAATTCATCATTTCTAAGATGTATAGAGAAGTTATATATATGCCTATACGTATTCCTTCACGGATGGAAAAAGATGGTGAATAGTTAATATCCGGAGTACATTCATTCATTTTGCAGTGAATATGATCGCAGTTTCGACGTTTCGCAAGAATCTCATCCAGCATTGAATCGCTTTTCAACTGTTGTTGGGTTCACCTTGTCAATGCTAGATGAGATTCTGGCGAAACGTCGGAATTGCCATTATATCCACTGCAAAATGAACGAATGAGCGATATTAACTATTCATCTAATAGTAGAATGCATTTCATAATGTATTCCTATATACACCACACGCAGTTACACATATATGTATCTATCATTACAAACATTTAAATGCAACAGTAGGCTAATAAAAATAAAAATTTGTTTAAGTTGTTCGTCCACTTTTATTGTTATAATTTTCAAGAGCTGTTAACGTTCTCAGTGAAAATACAATTAGCATTTTTAATTTTATTTTGTATTTATAAAACATAAGTGATAGTAATTTAGCAGTTTAATATCGCACAATATTAGTAAATGGTAAATGTTCTGACAATGACAGCTAAATAGAACCTTAGGGTGTTTTATTGTAAACAATACATACAAGAAGAGACCTTTAATCTTTTATTCGAAAGGAAGATAGACAGTTAGACACACATGCGGACGTGAGTTGTGGAAAGGTGTAGAAGAGGAAAAAAGATGATGGAAAGAGAAGATTGGTAACAAGGAATGCCGGTCTTCCGGCTCTACCTCCTTGTCAACGAACTGAAAGATGTATCCTTAATGTTGAGCATCTCTAGTCTAGCATACGAAACCTCCTCCACCATGAATCCAACCTCAAACTCGTGACTCCTTCCCGGGTTACTAGCGTTAGGTACAAACTCGGTCACACGACCCGTACCACCAGTATGCAAGTCTTGCGATTTTCTTTTAAGGCCCCTGGGACGAGATGAGCTCCAATCAGACACTACGTTTCGAGCGTTTGTCCAGAACTACTCGGTCCCACGACCCGTACCACCAGTATCCAAGTCTTGCGATCCTCCTTTATCCTCCTCGCCCCTGTCACGAGATGAACTCCATTCAGAACTACTCGGGAACAGTAGAACCTAGAACGACCAGGTATTCCGCACCCTAAATGCCCCGTCTGATTAGTTCAGTCCGTCTGTGATTAGTCAGATGTCTATCTATTTTCGGTTTGCCATACCTAAAGGTCGGACCCTCACACTCGGGACTTAATGCTAGGTCGGCATATACCTATCCTATTAGACCTTGAGAGCAGATATATACTAGTAGGTAGGTAGATAGAGAGAAAGGGGAAGAATGAAAAAAGAGGGAGAGAGTGGTATTATTTATACCAAGAAAAATGCATCCTATTTCTGTCTGCGCATAGAAACCCACATAGCCCACTAACCACAAACTTAAGATGCAATTCCATTAATATCTTTCTCGCAACTAATGTGAACAAGGAAGTACTTACCGCAAACGAGGAAGTGAGAATCTATTCTCGAAACGCTAAATTGTATTCAATTATTTATAAAGACAAGACAATTAGATTAAATAGTTGATATATGTTTGCTTTTAAGACTTTATATTCTCAATGTATTTTTATTAGACAGAATTCTAATCTACTTTGAACATTTTTCAAATCAGTAGAACAAGTTTGTTGTATTCATTTATAATAAGTTGTTTTATTTTACTAATATTTTTATTTAATGTCTGTTAATAACTAATATTTTTTTTATATATATGATAATGACAGATCACAGACAATTTTGCTTTTTCAAAATACTCTTAAAAAGCAAAATTGTTTATTTTATTTATATCATCTTTAGTAATTCTAATATTAGCAGGTAGGGTACTGGTACTTCTGTAAGTTAGTTTACAATCATTTGTTTTTAAAATTGATTGTTTACATGGTTATTGTTTCAGTAAAAATTGAATGTAATTGTTTAAATACAATGATTTTAGAACTATTGTCAACAATAGAGTGTTTTGTACAACAATGATCCTAGAAAGTTTATATTGTTACGGACAATCTCACTGTAGTTTAATGTTTATACGTACTCACTGTTCAGTGAAATAAAGGCTAAGGTTGAATATGAACCAAAAGATACAACTGAGGATGTCGCAGACGGCCAGGCTACAGACATAGTAGTTTGCGGAGGTTCTCATCTCGTCGTCGTGCAAAATGACGTAAAGGATCAATGCGTTGCCAATTACGCCAATGAAAACCAGAAAAATAGAAACCGGATGTAAGACGGTGTTAGTGCTAGGTACTATCTCCATACCTAGAAAATACATTAATAAAACCAATTTGCAAATAGAACGTTGCTTAAGTATATAAGAGTGAGAGAAAGGTGTATTTATAAGATCTTCTTTGTACTAGTAATGAATTCGAATTTATATACCAATACGATATAAGTCATATAATCAGGAATCTGATTAGCACAAGACTGTAAACAACTAATTTATCTTATTATATTTAATTTTTAAAATGTCCAAGTATAATGGTCATTAAACCTAACAGTCCATTACTGTTCTTTTTGTTTCACACCTAACTGTTCATTTGAGTTCTTTTTCTTTCAGGGCTTTGTTCATTACCGTTCTTTTAATTTCAGGACTAACTGTTCATTACAGTTCTTTTTCTTTCAGGACTAACTGTTATTAGAGTTCCTTTTTTTCAGGACTTACTCTTCATTACCGTTCTTGTTCTTTCAGGACATACTATTCATACCAGTTCTTTTTCTTTCAAGACTTACTGTTAATAACAGTTATTTCATCTCGGACCTTGCTGTTCATTACAATTTTTTTTGTTTCAGACCTTACTGTTCACTACTGTTTCTTTCGTTTCAGACCTTACAGTTTAAGCCTGTTCCTTTCGTTTCAGGACTTACTGTTCACTACTGTTCTTTTCGTTTCTAACCTTAAATTTTATTTGCGATCCTTTCCTGTCAGATCTTACATTTTATGATTGTTATTTTTGTTTCAGAATTTTCTGTTTATCATTGTCTTTCTTGTTTCAGACCTTACTGAATATTACTGTTCCTCTTCTTACAGACCATACTGTATATTACTGTTCCTCTTCTTTCAGACAATAAAGTATATTACTGATCATCTTCTTTCAGACCTTGCTGTATATTACTATTCATCTTCTTTCAGAACTTACTGTATATTAATGTTCATCTTCTTCTTTCAGACCTTACTGTATATTACTATCCATCTTCTTCTTTTAGATCTTACTGTATATTACTGTTCATCTTTCAGACCTTTTTTATATTACTGTTTATCTTCTTTCAGACCTTACTGCTTATCATTGTTCCTCTTCTTTCAGACCCTACTCTATATTACAGATCCTCTTCTGTCAGACCATACTGTATATTATTGTTCCTTTTCTTTCAGACCTTACTGAATATTACTGTTCTTCTTCTTTCAGGACTTACTGTATAATACTCTTCAACCTCTTTCAGACCTAACTGAATATCATTGTCCCTCTTCTTTCAGACGTTACTGTATATTACTGTTCCTCTTCTTTCAGACCTTACTACTTATCATTGTTCCTCTTCTTTCAGACGTTACTGTATATAACTATTCCTCTTCTTTTAGACCTTATTACTTTTCATTGTTCCTCTTCTTTTAGATCTTACTGTATATTACTGTTCCTCTCCTTTCAGACCTTACTGTATATTACTGTTCCTCTCCTTTCAGACCTTACTCCTTATCATTGTTCCTCTTCTTCCAGACCTCACAGTATATTACTGTTCCTATTCTTTCAGACTTTACTGTTCATAACTGTTTTATTTTCAATTTCAATTATTATTCTAATTACGTCTGATTGTTAGCAACGTCCAGTTATCTAAACTCTTCTCTAATTTTTGTCTCGTTACGATTTGTTTAAAGCTCTTGTTACTAATTTAAAATGTAAATATCTCTAAAAGTTGACAACATAATTAGATTGAACATTAATAAAATAATAATGTGCATCTTCTTCTTTTGTTGTAGTTCAAGATGTTTTGTGATTTTAGGGTTTTTGTCTGTCGACACACATTACCAGAGCAACATTCCCTATAGTTAAGTGATAATTGACTTTAGACTTTAAACTTTTAACTTTGTTTTTGATTTATGGACAAATTAAATACAAGATTAATTAATAACAAAAAACAGCAACTCACGATCTATAACTTATTTTCTCAAACGGGTTAGTAGAAGTGACCACACTTTGGGACAAACTACCCCTAACTGGCCTGTACTTCACCTAGGACTATAGGGGTGGTTTTGGATGATGGAGAGGGTTGATGCGGCCATGATCCTAGACCATGGGGTGGCTTTGACCACGTTTAGAGGGGTAGGGGGTAGTTTTTCGAAAAAATATATTCTAACCCACTAACCTAAGCTAGCCAAATTGCATCTAACCTACCTACCCCTAGGAGAAGGGGTGATCTCAGCTACGTTCTGGACCTTCCCCGGGGGTATCTCCGGGGGTAGATTCGGGGTGGGGGTAGTTTTCGAAAAATTTTTGGAAAAATGTGTCTTGACTGATAGGGTGAGTCTAGAGTGTAATATCGCTACGGTTGGGGTGGTTTCACCTAGGGGTAGTTTTTAAATAAAATATGAAAATGCCAAAAATCGATCGGTTGGATCAAATGACCGTACGGGGTATGTCTAGAGTCCAGTATGGACTGCTGTGGGGGTGGATTCACCCGGGGGTAGTTTTCAGATTGCCAAAAATGATCGGTCCCTGGAGTAGTTGTCTTAGGTAAAAGTCACCTAGGAGCTAGCCCTCAGGTAAAGCCATCTCAAGGCCGGCCCTTAGGTAAAGTAACCCTGGAATAGCTCCGGTGGGGGGGGGTAACTTTTGGAAAGATTTAATGGTTATCTGATGACGTATCAGCGCTCGAGCGACTCTAGGTAAGTAGTAGGCTCACCCTAACTATAGTGATCTACCCCTAAATGTTTTGGGTGATGAGAGGCCCAAGGGGTAAGGGGGTATGATTGCCAAACTCAAAATTTGTCTATGCTACTATATTAATAAACAATGCAGTCAGCCTTTAAGTAAAGCTACACAAGAGCCGGGCCAGGATGGTTGCTATATCAATTACAGCCTCTCGACTAAGACAAATACCTTCAACAAGTCTTGGATAAAGCCACCTTGGAGTAGGGTCTTAGGTAAAAGTCACCCAGGAGCCAGGCCTTAGGTAAAGCTATCTGTGGAGCATGGCCTCAGGTAAAGCCATCCCGAGGCCGACCCTTCGGTAAAGCCACCCAGGACTTAGGTAGAGCCAATATGGAGCAGGGCCTCAGGTAAAGCCACCCAGGACTTAGGTAAGGCCAATCCGAAGCCATGCCCTAGGTCAGCGGTTCTCAACCTGGGGGGAATAATTCCCGTGGAATAATTCCAGGGGAGGCGTCAACAAATTTTTAAAAAAATTGCATTTGATGTTGAACACAAACACACAATCATTGAAATTTCTTTATAGCTAAATAGATCTATAAAGCTCTATTTCTTTACTCAATAAAATGTAAGTGAGCGTCTGTCCAGGCGTAAGAAACTAGCTGTGACTCAGCATAGCAAGGCTTTTGTTTATTAATAGCGCGACGGGGCGTAGTTGCCTTAAGAGAATGATTCCAGTGGAAGTTTTCGAATGGAAATTGAAAAGGCCGTTTAAGCTGCTTACAAAATTGCCTTGTTGATAGCTAAAGACAAGAAACTCCACACAATCGGTGAGTCACTCATAAAACCTTGTTTGCTTACTGCTTGTAGTACTGTGCTCTAGTACTGTACTACAATAAAGCTGCCAAAATTTCTTTATCTAACGATACAGTCAAACGTAGAATTGATGACATGGCTATTGATTTGAAAAATCAACTGGTGCAAAAGCTAAAAAGCTCCTCATTCTTTGCATTGCAGTGCGATGAAACAACAGACATTTCAAAACAAGTGCAGTTGTTGTTTTACTGTAGCTATATAGATGAAAAGAAATTCCTTGAAGAAATACTGTTTTCAAAAAATCTTTAAACAACTAAAGCAGTCGATATACTTTCTGCTCTTCAAACATTTTTAGAAGCTAATGAACTTCCCTGGGAGAGTTATTGGAATATGTACTGATGGAGCTCAAGCTTTGACAGGTTGCCGATCAGGATTTATTGAATTGGCTAAGAAAAAAACCCTAAAATAATTGGATCCCATTGTATCATCCACAGACAACCTTTGGCTTACCAGACTCTTCCTGAATCACTTAACGCTGCTTTGAACTTAGCAGTTAAAGTAGTGAATCATGTCAAATCCAGTGCTCTGAACACCAGACTTTTTTGAGTGTTGTGTCAAGAACTGAACAGTGATCAAGAAACACCTATCTTTCACACCGAAGTTCGTTGGTTGTCCAAAGGTAATATGCTTGCAAGATTGTTCAACTTGAAATCAGAAGTTGGAAATCTTTTTGATGAGTTCAAGTGAGGAACTGTACAAGAAATTTACAGATTAAAAATTTATCTTTTAACTGGTATATTTGTCAGACTTTTTCGAAACAATAAATCTTCTGAACCTAAAGCTACAAGGCCAGAAAAGTACTTTGAAGAACTATGATTCAATTAAGAGTTTTTCTGAGAAGATGGGTCTTTGGCAACGCCGCCTGCACATTTCGCAGCCGAACATTTCTTCCTTTCCAAAATTAAACAACCTCCTCGATGGTACCCAAAGTCTTCCAAAAGACCTAGTAAATGAAATGAAGGACCTAATATCTGAGCATGTGTTGTTTCTGAAGAACAAAATCGGAGCCTATTTCCCAGATATAAAATCGGAAACTGGGAATTCAAGTTAACAAGAGACTCCTTTCAAATCAAAATTGATATACTTCGTGATCACATTCAAGAACAAACAATTGACTTGCAATGTGATTCTAAAGCTAAATTGGATTTCCCATACATGGATCTCCAAGATTTCTGGCTACTATATCTTCCTGTTTACCCAGAAGTAGCAATGGAGGCAGTCAAGTTGCTTGTACAATTTTCATCAACTTATCTATGCGAGACAGGATTTCCAGCCCTGGCTAATATAAAATCTAAATATCAAGCAAGACTAGATGTGGAATGTGACCTGCGGTGTTCTTTGTAAAAAATTCATCCAAACATATAAAAAATAGTTAACGAGAAACAGTGCCAGCCCTCACACTAGCACTACAAAAGTAGCGAACATTTTTCTGGTTACATTATTGATATTTTGTTGTGATTTTTTCGATGATTTGTGTAAATGAAATTTGTTTTTGAGCAAATATGATTTTATATTCCTTACCCTTACTAGAGTATGTCTAGCCCAAGTTCAAAGTCATTTTACTCAAACATAATATAAGTAAATTTATCATATATAAGTCTAAATTAACTTAATCCGTAAAGGGAGGCGTGACCTCACACCAAAGTGTGAAGGGGGCACAGAGCCTAAAAGGTTGAGAACCCCTGCCCTAGGTAAAGTAACCCGGGAACCTGGTCTTAGGTAAAGCTAACATGGAGTCGGGGCCTAGGTAAAGCCTCTTTGGAGCTAGACTTTAGGTGAAGCAGTCGGCCTTAAAGTAAAGCTACCCAAGAGTCGGGCCCTAGGATGGGTGCTATATCAATTACAGCCTCTCGACCAAGACAAATACCTCCACCAAGTCTTGGGTAAAGCCAACTTGGAGTCGGGTCCTAGGTAAAAGTCACACCAGGAGTCGTCCAATGGGTAAAGCCCCTCAGGAGCTAGGCCTTAGGTACAGCCCCCGCAGAGTATGGGCTTAGGTTAAAACCACTCCGAAGCCAGGCCCTAGCTAGAGCCACCATGGAGAAAGGCCTGAGGCAAATTCACACTAGAGCAAGTGGGGGGTTGTTTGTAATAATATATCAGATTGCCAAAAAATGATCGGCTGGATCAAATGACCAACGTTCCCACTAAACGCTAAGTTTAACCGAACAACAAATATACATTGAGTTCAACTAGACAACAAGCTGTGCAGGGAATCGACCTATCACATTGCAGGGGCTCGGTAGACCCACGCAACGGTCACTGTAAGGTCTGTAGGCATATATACTATGTTAAGGCAACATGCATGATAGGCTTATATAGTATGTTAAACAAATATACATGTAACCTACATAGATTCATATACTATGTTAAGCCAATATATACGATAGCCCACATAATGTGTTAAACAAATAAGAATGTAAGCCTGCATACATACTATGCTAAGCCGACATACATGAATCCCTAAAAGCGCCTACTATAAGGCCTACTATATCGGTAAACCACTGGCCAAAGCCTATATGATCTGAGCTATTTACACCTCGTCTATCAGGTAGAACCTCAGGCATGCAACCGTATAATATGAGGAGTACTATGTGGTATAGCTAACAATGCATAACCTATCATGCCCACATAGATGACGGTCAACAAATACTACAATATAATTAAAAAAAAGTCACGCAACCTATATACATACAGTGCTAGCCTATATAGGCCTATATACTATGTTAAGCCAGCATGCAATATACTCTAAATAGCCATATATACGCTGTTAAACAAATATGCGTGTAAACCTACATAAATACTATGCTAAGCCAACATGCATGCTATCATACATAGGCGTATATACTATGTTAAGCCTACATACTGTGTTAAACAAACATGTGTGTAAGCTGGCATACATATTATGCTAAGCCGACAAGGGCCTACAAATTATAACACATTATATCCAATGCATAGTTTAGCTAATGGTTATCACTCACTATCCTACAAGTAGCCCACAAATTACCACATAATACCTGATAGCCTGGCTAATCAATTACACAAAGTATCCGATGCATAGCCTGACGAAGGGTTATATAGTATCCAGAGGCCTCGCTAATGATTAACACATTGTATCCGATGAGAAGTTTGAATACAAGTTAACACATAATATCCAGTGCATAGCCAGGCTAATGACCAACATATAGTATCCGATGCATAGCTGGGCTAACGGCTAACTAATAGTTAGCTTGACTATGACCCAACACATAATCTCCAGCGCAGAGCAAGGCTAATGTTCATCATGTAGTACCCAATGCATAGCTAGGCTAATGGTTAACTAATGGTTAGTTTGACTATGGTTAACACACAGTATCCGATGCAGAGCCTGACTATGGATTATCACATATTAACCGATGTGTAGCTTGACTAGTGATTAACACATAATATCCAATGTATGGCCCGACTATGGGTTAACACATCGTATACAATGCATAGCTTGGTTAATAATGTTCAACACATAGTATCTGATGCATAGCTAGGCTAGTGGTTAAAATATAGTATCCGAAGCATAGCTAGGCTAATGGTTAACTAATAGTTAGCTTGACTAAGGGTTAACACATAATATCCGATGTGTAGCCTGACTACAAAATATCCAATGCATAGCTTGACTATGGGTTATCACATAGTATCCGATGAGAAGGTGAATACAAACTAATACATAGTAACCATTGCATAGTTAGGCTAATGGTTAACACATAGTAGCCGTTGTGTAGCTTTACTACAAGTTAACAGAAAATATCCAATACATAGCTTGAGTATGGTTTAACAAACAGTATCCAAAGCATAGCTTGACTATGGGTTATCACATATTATCTGATGTGTAGCTTGACTAGTGGTTAACACATCCATTGCATAGGCTGGATAATGACCAACATATATTATCCGATTCATAGCTATGCTAGTGGTTAACTAATAGTTAGCTTGACTAGGGCTAACACATAATATCCGATGTGTAGTTTGACTAGTGGTTAACACAAAATATCCGATGCATAGCTTCAGTATGTTTTAACAAATAGCATCCAATGCATAGCTTGACTAGGGTTTAACACAAAGTATCCGTTGAGTAGGTTGAATACAAACTAACACATAGTATCCATTGCAGAGTTTGGCTAATGTTTATCACATAGTATCTGATACATAGCTAGCTAGGCTAATACTTAACATATAGTAGCCGATGCAAATCATGACTAGGGCTAACACATAGTATCCGATGCATAGACTGACTAGGGGTCATCATAAAGTATCCAATGAGTAGGTTGATTACAAACTAACACAAACTATTCATTGCATTGTTTAGCTAATGGTTATCACATAGTATCTGATAAATAGCTAGGCTAATGGTTAACACATAGTAGCCGATGTATGCCTGACTAGGGCTAGCACATAGTATCTGAGGTATAGATTAACTAATGGTTAACACATGGTATCCAAAGCATAGCTAGGATAATGGTTAACTAATGGTTAGTTTGACTATGGTTAACACACAGTATCCGATGCGTAGCCTAGCTAATGGTTAACACATAGTAGCCGATGCATAGCCTGACTAGGGCTAACACATAGTATCCGATGAATGGCTTGACTAAGGGTAACACACAGTATCCGATGCATAGCTTGACTATAGGTTAACAAATAGTATCCGATTAGAAGTTTGAATACAAAGTAACACATAATATCCATTGCATAGCTTGGCTAATGTTCATCATATAGCACCCGATGTATAGCTTGACTATGGGCTAACACATAGCATCTGATGAGTGGCGTGATATAAGGTAACACATAGTATCCGATGCACAACTTAGGACCGAATATGACGTCATCCAGGGCGGAGAACAAGATGGCGGCAATGTTGATACCGAGTTCAAATGGGCTATGGTGGCTATGGCCAGTGTAGGCTAGATCAAATAACCAACGTTTCAACTAAACTACTGTCTTACGCTAGGTTTAACCGACCAACATACGCGAAGTTCAAACTAACAACATTTACACCAAATTCAAATAGGCTACGGCTGGTGGAGGCTAGCTGAACGTTTCAGCTAATCAACATTGAAAAACTTACGCTAATCAACCAACATCTACACCGAGGTCAAATGGGTTATGGTTAGTGAAGGCACGGGCAAAAGCTTTAGGCCTTAGACATTATTATAGCTATCAACGCATACCAAAATAGCTATGCAGAAACCGTCAAGGCCATTATGATCTGGGCTCTACATATATTGTTTAGGTATGTTGTATCAGTTACAACATACTGTCTAAGACGAGTACCTCCATCAAAACTTAGGTAAAGCTACCTTGGAGTCAGGTCTTAGGTAAAGACACCGTAAAGTCAGGTCGTAGGTAAAGCTACCTTGGAGTTACCCTAGGTAAAGCAACCCCTGTGCCAAGCCATAGGTAAAGCCAGCTTGGAGTCGGGCCTCAGGTAAAGTTATGCTTGAGGCCAGGTCTCAGGTAAATCCTCTCTGGAATCAGACCTTAGGTAAAAAGCTATCTCGGAGTCAGCCCTTAACAATAGCTACAGCTACGTAAAGGCAGCTACTATTGCATACACAATCACACTAGCCTCGTAAAGACAGCTACCAATCCATAATCTTACACAATATCTCCATAAAGATAGCTACCAATGCATAACCTATCACTATAAATGTGTAAAGACAGCTACCAATACAAACTCTATCGCAATAGTTACGTAAACACCTCCATCAAACCGTGACTTTAGACACTATTTCTGTAAAACAGCTACCAATTTATACTCTACCACAATAGCTATGTCAAAACTGTTACCGACTCATAATCTAAGACATTGGTTACGTAAAGCCCTGTATCAATTTAAGACCTTAAACGATATCTTCGTACAGACAGCTACCAATCCATACTATATCACAATAGTTACGTTAAAAGAGCTACCGATGCTCACCCTACCATAATAGCTACGTACAGACGGCTAATATTGTATAACCTATCACAAGACTTATGTAAAAACAGCTATGCATAACTTTTCACAATAACTGCGTAAAGGCAGCTAACAATGCCTACCCCATTAAAATAGCTACGAAAAGATAACAACCAATACATACCCTATCATAATAGCTATGAAAAGACAGCTAAAGATGCATAACCTAACTCAGTAATGACTGCTACTAAATAATGAACCATCACACTAGCCTCGTAAAGACAGCTACCACTATCACAATAGCTACGTAAAAAACTGTTATCGATCCACGACCCAAGATAATACTTACGTAAGATCTATATCTGGGCTAAGACAATAGCTCCGTAAGGACAACCTACCATTGCATGAACTACGACAACAGCAAGGTATGGACGGCTACCAATGCATTACTTATCACAGCTACCAACACATAACTCGTCACATTAGCTAAGTAAATAGCACTACCAATGCTTAGCCTATCACACAGGCTAACTGAGGGGTCTCTGACTAACCCATCACAATATCTCTGTACATGGCAGATGGCGTGATGATCCTCCTCTTTATCATAGTATGCCCTGTAGATGGGCAGATTCGATAATCCTGTTTGAAATGAGAACCCCGTGAATAACGTCTGATCATGGTTATAGGCACAAGTATGTAACTGCCCTAAGGCCCAGCCCTGCAGATGGACTAATGTTATAGCAAGTATAGGTGGCAAGCAACAGTTAATCCTATAGAGATGACTTACCAATGGTCCGGATGCCATCTTGACCGACATTGTGTTTGACGTCATTGGCTGCGGTTATGCTGATAAATTCAGAGTGTGCTATCGCGGTCGGGTGCTGGCGATTAACAATATTACTGTAAAGGTTTTAAACAAGCATTTATTTTTCGAGCTCTGTGTGTGTGTGAACGTATCTACACCTGCAATGAAACGTAATAACACTGTTTATTGACTTAGCACAATCTGTAGGATATTGTAAGGTAACGTGCATATTGGGTTAATACAGGATGTGTGAAAATTTACAGGTATATCGACCTAACACAATATGTAGGCCTATGGAGGTTAACACCCATATATACTTAATACAGGTTTACGTGCATATTGGCCTAACACAATCTGTAGGCTAATGTAGGGTACCGTGCATATTGACCTAATACAGGGTGTAGGCCTATGTAGGGTAACGTGGCTTAATACAGGAGGAATGGAGGTTTACACGCTTATTGGCTTAATACAGGATGTAGGGTAACGCACATAATGGTGTAATACAGAATGTGTACTATTGAGATTGGGTATGCATTGATAGCTGTTTTACCACTCTAAGCTGGCTTTACCTATGGCTTGACACAGGGGTTGCTTTACCTAGGGTAACTCCAAGGTAGCTTTACCTACGACCTGACTCTACGGTGTCTTTACCCTATATCTAAGACCTGACACCAAGGTAGCTTTACCTAAGATTTGATGGAGGTACTCGTCTTAGTCAGTATGTTGTAACTGATACAAAATACCTAAACAATATATGTAGAGCCCAGATCATAAAGGCCTTGACGGTTTCTGCATAGCTATTTTGGTATGCGTTGATAGCTATAATAATGTCTAAGGCCTAAAGCTTTTGCCCGTGCCTTCACTAACCATAACCCATTTGACCTCGGTGTAGATGTTGGTTGATTAGCGTAAGTTTTTCAACGTCGATTAGCTGAAACGTTCAGCTAGCCTTCACCAGCCGTAGCCTATTTGAACTTGGTGTAAATGTTGTTCGTTTGAACTTCGCGTATGTTGGTCGGTTAAACCTAGCGTAAGACAGTAGTTTAGTTGAAACGTTGGTTATTTGATCTAGCCTACACTGGCCATAGCCACCATAGCCCATTTGAACTCGGTATCAACATTGCCGCCATCTTATTCTCCGCCCTGGATGACGTCATATTCGGTCCTAAGTTGTGCATCGGATACTATGTGTTACCTTATATCACGCCACTCATCAGATGCTATGTGTTAGCCCATAGTCAAGCTATACATCGGGTGCTATATGATGAACATTAGCCAAGCTATGCAATGGATATTATGAGTTACTTTGTATTCAAGCTTCTCATCGGATACTATTTGTTAACCTATAGTCAAGCTATGCATCGGATACTGTGTGTTACCCTTAGTCAAGCCATTCATCGGATACTATGTGTTAGCCCTCGTCAGGCTATGCATCGGCTACTATGTGTTAACCATTAGCTAGGCTACGCATCGGATACTGTGTGTTAACCATAGTCAAACTAACCATTAGTTAACCATTATCCTAGCTATGCTTTGGATACCATGTGTTAACCATTAGTCAATCTATACCTCGGATACTATGTGCTAGTCCTAGTCAGGTTATGCATCGGCTACTATGTGTTAACCATTAGCCTAGCTATTTATCAGATACTATGTGATAACCATTAGCTAAACTATGCAATGAATATTATGTGTTAGTCTGTAATCAACCTACTCATCGGATACTGTATGATGACCCCTAGTCAGTCTATGCATCGGATACTATGTGTTAGCCCTAGTCATGATTTGCATCGGCTACTATATGTTAAGTATTAGCCTAGCTAGCTATGTATCAGATACTATGTAATAACCATTAGCCAAACTCTGCAATGGATACTATGTGTTAGTTTGTATTCAACCTACTCAACGGATACTTTGTGTTAAACCCTAGTCAAGCTATGCATTGGATGCTATTTGTTAAAACATACTGAAGCTATGCATCGGATATTTTGTGTTAACCACTAGTCAAACTACACATCGGATATTATGTGTTAGCCCTAATCAAGCTAACTATTAGTTAACCACTAGCATAGCTATGAATCGGATAATATATGTTGGTCATTATCCAGCCTATGCAATGGATGTGTTAACCACTAGCCAAGCTACACATCGGATAATATGTGATAACCCATAGTCAAGCTATGCTTTGGATACTGTTTGTTAAACCATACTCAAGCTATGTATTGGATATTTTCTGTTAACTTGTAGTAAAGCTACACAACGGCTACTATGTGTTAACCATTAGCCTAGCTATGCAATGGTTACTATGTATTAGTTTGTATTCACCTTCTCATCGGATACTATGTGATAACCCATAGTCAAGCTATGCATTGGATATTTTGTGTTAAATTGTAGTCAGGCTACACATTGGATATTATGTGCTAACCCTTAGTCAAGCTAACTATTAGTTAACCATTAGCCTAGCTATGTTTCGGATACTATATGTAAACCACTAGCCTAGCTATGCATCAGATACTATGTGTTGAACATTATTAACCAAGCTATGCATTGGATACGATGTGTTAACCACTAGTCAGGCTATGCAATGGATATTTTGTGTTAAATTATATCAAAATTTCTCATTGGCTAGGATGTGTTAACCCATAGTCGGGCCATACATTGGATATTATGTGTTAATCACTAGTCAAGCTACACATCGGTTAATATGTGATAATCCATAGTCAGGCTCTGCATCGGATACTGTGTGTTAACCATAGTCAAACTAACCATTAGTTAACCATTAGCCTAGCTATGCATTGGATACTACATGATGAACATTAGCCTGGCTATGCGCTGGAGATTATGTGTTGGTCCATAGTCAAGCTACTTATCGGCTACTATATGTTAACCCATAGTCAAGCTAACTATTAGTTAGCCGTTAGCCCAGCTATGCATCGGATACTATATGTTGGTCATTAGCCTGGCTATGCACTGGATGTTATGTGTTAACTTGTATTCAAACTTCTCATCGGATGTGTTAACCATTAGCGAGGCTATGCACTGGATATTATGTGTTGGGGCATACTCAAGCTACTTATCGGATACTATATGTTAACCCATCGTCAGGCTATGCATCGGATATTATGTGTTAATGATTAGCCAGGCTATGTATCAGATATTATGTGGTAATTTGAGGGCTACTCGTAGGATAGTGTGTGATAACCATTAGCTAAACTATGCATTGGAAATAATGTGTTATAATTTGTAGGCCGATGTCTTCTTAGCATAATATCTATGCAGGCTTACACACATATATGTTTAACACATTATGTATTCTATTGTGTATTTAGGCTTAACATAGTATGATAGCATGCATGTTGGCTTACCATAGTATTTATGTAGGTTTACACGCATATTTGTTTAACAGTGTATATAATGCTATTTAGAGTATATTGTATGCTGATTTTACATAGTATATATGCCTATATTGGTTAGCACTGTATATATATATAGGTTGCGTGACTTTTTTTAATTATATTGTAATATTTGTTGACCGTCATCTACGTGGGTGTGATAGGTTATGCTTTGGTAGCTATACCATATAGTACTTCCCATATTATACGGTTACCTGCCTGAGGTTCTACCTGATAGAAGAGGTGAAACTAGCTCAGTTCATAAAGGCTTTTGCCGGTGGTTTGCCGACATAGTAGGCACATTTACTGATTCATGTAAGTCGGCTTAGCATAGTATGTATGCAGGTTTACATGCATATTTGTTTACCACATTATGTGTGCTATCACGTATGTTGGCTTAACATGGTATATACGCCTATGTATGATAGCATACATGTTGGCTTAGCATCGTTTTAGGATCGTTTTATATCATATATTTATTCACGTTTTGTGATAGGCCTCATTATTAGTGTTTCTCCATATAAACCTTTATATCTAGATACATTTACAGCTATAGGATATATCCATTGAGGCTATTTGATTATTTACACTGATTTCTGATTATATATGTAGGCCTTGGTATGCCGATAGTACATAGTAAGTTGATACAGTAATCAAAACATAAGCACTCGCCTAGATTCACATCGACACAGCCGTGCGCGTTTTAAGCTTGCTATAGCGGTCACCGGCTGTCATTGCGGTTTTAGGATAATGCGTTATCTCTGCAAGTTTGCACATGTCTGGCACACGGTCACCGGTTATGTAGGTCGCATGTATTCCCTCACACGATAAGGCTTTGTTGCATTGTTTATTAATTTAGTAGCATAGACAAATTTTGAGTTTGGCAATCATATACCCCTTGCCCCGCATCAGCCAAATCATTTAGGGGTAGAAAACTCTAGTTAGGGTGAGCCTAATATCTGCATAGAGTCGCTCGAACGCGGATACGTCATCAAATATAATAAATCTGTACGTGGGCTTGATAGGTTATGCATTGGTAGATGTACCCTATAGTACCTCCCATATGAACTATACGGTTGCCTGCCTGAGGCTCTACCTGATAGAAGAGGTGAAAATAGCTCAGGTCATAAGGGCTTTGGCCAGTGGTTTACAGACATAGTAGGCCCATGTATGTCGGCTTAGCATAGAATGTATGTAGGCTTACATGCATATTTGTTTAACACATTATGTGGGCTATCATATATATTGGTTTAACACGGTATATAAGCCTTCACGTCTTACAGCGACCGTTTGCGTTGTATTGCGTAGACCTACCGGGCCCCTGCAATGTGATTGGTCGATTCAGCTTGTTGACTATTTAAACTCTGCGTATAATTGTTGGTCGGTTAAAATGAGCGTATAGTTGGAACGTTGGTCGTTTGATCTAACCGATCAGTTTTAGGCAATTTCATTTATTATGTGATAACCGCCCCCCACTTAATGCCTGATTCCAGGGTTACTTTACCTATGGGCAGGCTTCGGGATGGCTTTTACCTGAGGCCTTGCTCCGTGTTAGCTTTACCTTAGGTCTGGCTCCTAGGTGACTTTACCTAAGGCCTGGTTCCAGGGTTACTTTACCTTAGGCCTTTCTCCAGGTGGCTTTACTAAAGGGCCGGCTGTGGGTTGGCTTTACCTAAGTCCACGCTGCAGGGATGCTTTACCTGAGGTTTGGGTGGCTCTACCTCCAAGATAATGTGTTATCTCTGCAGGTTTGCACATGTCTAGCACACGGTCACCGGTTATGTAGGCCAAACGTATTCCCTCAAACGTTATGGCTTTGTTGCATTGTTTATTAATTTAGTAGCATAGACAAATTTTGAGTTTGGCAATCATATACCCCCCCCCCGGGCCCCTTATCACCCAAAACATTTAGGGGTAGACCACTATAGTAAGGGTGAGCCTACTACTTGCCTAGAGTCGCTCAATCGCGGATACGTCATCAGATAACCATTAAATCTTTCCAAAAGTTACACCCACCACCGGAGCTATTCCAAGGTTACTTTACCTAAGCGGCTTTACTTAAGGGCCGGCCTCGAGGTGGCTTTACCTAAGGCCTGGATCTGAGGTGACTTTTACCTAAGACAACTACTCCAGGGACCGATCATTTCTGGCAATCTGAAAACTACCCCCTGGTGAAACCACCCCCACATCTAGCCAAAATGGACTTTAATCATATCCCATACAGTCATTTGATCCAACCGATCAATTTTTGGTAATGTAATATTTTATTTAAAAACTACCCCTGGGTGAAACTACCCCCAACCATAGCGATAATGCACTCTATACTCACCCTATCAGTCAAGACACATTTTTCCAAATTTTTTTCGAAAACTACCCCAACCCCGAATCTACCCCCGGAGCTACCTCCGGGGAAGGTCCTGAACATAGCTGAGATCACCCCTGCGCCTGGGGGTAGGTTGGGTTAGACGCAATATATAAGTCTTATGTTATTGGGCTGGGATATATTTTTTTCGAAAAACTACCCCCTACCACTCTAAACGTGGTCGAACCCACCCCCAAGGGCTAGGATCAAACCGCATCGACCCCTCCATCATCATCGAAAACTACCCCTAAACACACCGGTGACGTACAGGCTCGTTAGGGGTGGTTTGTCCCAAAGTATGGTCACTTCTACTCGGTTTCAATAAAAAAAAGTCATCATCACTGTGTGTATAAATATATATATATATCTATTTATTTTTACTCACAGTGATTATTATTTCAAGCTATGACTATAGCTAGAAATGTATGTAGTTTTCTCACTGTTGATGATAGTATTGTCAATGAAACGCGTATGAAAAAATACATTTGGCTGTGGATTTTTGTTCGTTGTTGTTTACCTTTCCTTATTATTTGTGCTTGTTAGAATTTCCGTTTCTCAAATCTAAGCTCAAATTTTTGTACAAAATAGTTGAAATTGAACATATCAGGCAGGTAACGAATTATATATTACGCAATACAAGAATATTTTCATTAAAATTTACAGCAAACCCAACTACTCGGTACGTAAATTATTTTAAATATTAGGATATTACGTTTATTTAAAAATATTTAGACTGAGAATTTTAGTACATCTCGTTTTGAAAATATAACACTCTCATAGCTTTCTTTTTTTCATTTCAATTTTTGTGTGTTGCAATCTAATATAGGAAAATATTTTTGTGGTCAATTTTTACGTAGTTAATATAAAAGTAAATTATTTTTTATACAGCCTAAAACATTATAGTGTTTTATTAATTTAAAAAAAGTATGTATTATACGAAATAAATTTCAAATATATATTTACATATATATGGTTAAATAGCTAATTTTTAATACCATATCAAAATTTTGATAATACTGATACTACCAATCAGTGAAGTTCTGATACTACTGATACTACAGGTTCCTATTTATGAAAGTGTTATTAACCATATATATATATATATATATATATATATATATATATATATATATATATATATATATATATATATATATCCCCAAACTCCCTATTTTAGATATTGTACTGTACTCACCTATCCGATAAACCAGAACAAACTTAGGCGACTGTCTCCTATGAATAGGCGTGTCTTCTTATAACTCTATAAATAATATATTATAAGCGTCACGCAATCGTTGTTTATGATTAATAATTCAAAACTGAAAGAATATTATTTTTTAAATACCTGATATTTAAAGTAAAATACAAGAATAATAAAATGTTAAGATTATTAGGTAACAGTATACTTATTTGAGAATGCTACAGCCTATCCTACACACACCAGGTTAAGATTAAAAAATTCCTATCCGTCTTAATATTAAAATTTAAAATGTTGAAAATAGTTGATACCGCGTAAGACCTATACATACAAACACTAAAGTAACAAAAATCAGATTTTTTTAATTCCTTAAACTTATAAAAGAAACCTAATAAAACTTATTAAGATATAAATCTTTTTAAACTTGTAATGAATGACACTTGATGTTAATACAGTATTTTCAAATAATAATTTATTAATTAAATTTAATGAAATAATTAATTTTTGCATGGGAGAAACACAAAATTGTCAAGGTATGCAAAAATTATTTCCTTCGCCCCCCCCCCCCCCCCATTTGGCTTGAAATTAGTGATAACATATGATTTCATAAAACAGCTGATTTAATGGGTTAGGTTAAGTAGTAGAACAGCTGTTTTAAAACATAGGTTATGTTACTTTATTTATATTAATTGTTATTATTAAATAAAAAGTAGCTAAAATAAAATTTGTCTATGTTGGCCTAAGTAGGAATTGTCCTTAATACATTTTTTTAAATAATATTTGTTTACTTTAGACTTTTAATTTACTTGGAATTTTGGGAATAAATAAAACATAATATGTATCTGTTGCTCAGTTTGGTTTTAATAAGGCTCTTACCCAATCAGATACATGAAATCGATTAAATGTTAGGATTACATGTACGATGTTATTTACATTTATTATTTTCCCCCGTGTGAGGAAAAATGCTCATAACATGACGTAATTTTTCCCTTTTCGTAGTAATAAGGATAGGGACTCCTACCAAATTACATCTACCCTCCTTATGTAAGGAGTGACATTTTAAATACTTTTCTTTGGTAACTGTATTTTTAAAAAAACATTTAATTAATTAATTCCAATGGCGTGCAGTTATGCTAAAAAAAAGGAAAGTGAATTTGTTCACAACTTTCAGCGTTACGCAATAATAAACGCGATGCAGTTTGGACTGACTCCAAGACCATGTCACAGTGATGCATTTATCTCGTTTACCGGTGCTTGTCAACCTCACAAAACGTCTGTCAGTACAGTTCAATAATCACCTCAGCCTAGTTTATGCTAATATCTTCGCATTGTTTCCTATCACTTTTCATCTAATTATTGTAACTGTAAGTCCTAACTATTTTTTCTATAGTGCCTAAGTACTATTTTCTATAGCTATATTCTCCCTATAGAGAGAGCTAACTACAAAAGAGTTAATGACCGATTGGTATTTATAATTTATTTAAGTGCATTTAGTTAACAATATGTGTCTTCAAATTGCCAGGTAATTTAATACAATAGCATATTTCATAATTACGAATTATGATACACCGATGTGGTCTTTTTTGGGACGCGATATTTTTTAGGAAATTCGATCAAGTCCCGGAAAGTTACTTTAGGTACGAGTTACGAACGATACACTTCATCACATTGTAAATTTAATAATAATAATAATAATAATAGCATAGTTTGTCAGCGTAGTGAAATTATTGAAAACAGGTTAAACTTCTTAAACAAACAATGAAGGTTATATTTTCACTTTTGAAACTTTGTTTGTTGAATTTAATTATTAATGAAAATGTATGGTTAATTTTTAATGTATATGTTATTCTTTATTTCGTAGGATCTAAAATGTTTGCGACTGATGTTGTAAGACATTTTATCACAATTAAACAGTAATATTGGTCCTTAAACAAGTAATATTTTTTTAATAAATAAAGTCAATTCCTACTTGAGCCAACAAAGAAAATTTCATTTCAGTTACTTTTAATTAAATAATTACAAATAGTATAAACAAAGTAACATAACCTATGACTTAAAACAGCTGTTTTATGAAATCATATGTTATCACTTATTTTAACCAAATGGAGAAATAACTATATTGCATACCTTGCCCCTTTTGTGGAACGTTTTTCTCCTATATAAAAGTAGATTTATTGAATCAATTTAATTAATGAAATATTTGAAACATCTGTATTAACATCAATTTTCATCTACCACAAGTTTAAAAAAATGTACGTGAACTTGAGTGAATGAATAAAAGGTATTTTATTAACTATTGAAATTTTGAACAAGAAATATATATATGTATGTGTGTGTATATATATATATATATATATATATATATATATATATATATAGGGAGAGTGTGAGCTAATAGAAGGAATTAAATAACAAATATGTTTATGTTTATTCAATTAACTAATAAGAATAGCTGATTTCAAACGCCTATTCAATACATCCATCAAAGTGCCAGCGCAACTTTTTTCCTGAAGACAAAAACAGCTGTTAGCACCAACAATATGTTTGACTATCTTAAATCTTAGACGTAACCTTTTGATCAAAATGTTACACACTTTCGTCTGAATTCCTAAGTGATGACGTCACATTCTATCGATTTTCTCATTGCGTCATTTTGTTTATATATGTTACGCCATAAGATTTCAATATTGATTAAAATTATTTTATTTAGTGTAATTGTTTAAAATAATATGCCAAATGCTTGGAAAGAACGGCCTACAGCTTTTGGGTAAAGAATGTTGATTTTAAGTATAGTCGTTGAAATGCTACCACAAACATGTAAGTTTTATTTGATTCCTGTTGGTCATAAAATGGTTCAATTTTTTCACAAAATGGGAAATAAGATCTATGTTAAAGAATTTGACTTAAATCTCAGTATTGAATAATGTAAATCAATATTGCATCGCGTGTAAAATGTGAAAATTATATGATTTTTTAAAATAAAATTTCGCACTTCCTTGGTTAAATATTTTCTTAATATATTTTCCTAGAGTCAGTAAAGTGTTATATAAGGCTAAGTTTTACATATAGTGCTTATATTATAGTGCTTATATTAGAGTGCTTATATTATAGTATTTATATTAAAGTTCTTATATTATAGTGCTTATATTATAGTGCTTATATTATAGTATTTATATTAAAGTGCTTATATTATAGTGCTTATATTATAGTGTTTATATTAAAATGTTTATATTATAGTATTTATATTAAAGTGCTTAAATTATAGTGCTCATATTATAGTATTTGTATTAAAGTGCCTATATTATAGTGCTTATATTATAGTATTTATATTAAAGTGCTTATATTATAGTGCTTATATTATAGTATTTATATTATAGTGCTTATATTATAGTGTTTATATTAAAGTGCTTATATTATAGTGCTTATATTATAGTATTTATATTAAAGTACTTATATTATAGTATTTGTATTAAAGTGCTTATATTATAGTGTTTATATTAAAGTGCTTATATTATAGTGCTTATATTATAGTATTTATATTAAAGTGCTTATTAAAGTGCTTATATTATAGTATTTATATTAAAGTGCTTATATTATAGTATTTGTATTAAAGTCCTTATATTATAGTGTTTATATTATAGTGTTTATATTAAAGTGCTTATATTATAGTATTTATATTAAAGTGCTTATATTATAGTGCTTATATTATAGTGTTTATATTAAAGTGCTTATATTATAGTATTTATACTAAGGTGCTTATATTAAAGTGCTTATATTATAGTGATTATATTATAGTGTTTATATTAAAGTGCTTTTATTATAGTGTTTATATTAAAGTGCTTATATTATAGTGTTTATATTAAAGTGCTTATATTATAGTGTTTATATTATAGTGTTTATATTAAAGTGCTTATATTATAGTACTTATATTAAAGTGCTTATATTAAAGTGCTTATATTATAGTATTTATACTAAGGTGCTTATATTAAAGTGTTTATATTATATGGTTATATTAAAGTGCTTATATTATAGTATTTATATTAAAGTACTTATATTATAGTATTTATACTAAGGTGCTTATATTAAAGTGTTAATATTATATGTTTATATTAAGGTGCTTATATTATAGTGCTTATATTATAGTATTTGTATTAAAGTGCTTATATTATAGTGTTGATATTATAGTGCCTATATTATAGTGTTTATATTATAGTGCTTATTTATAGTGTTTATATTATAGTGCTTATATTATAGTGTTTATATTACAGTGAATATATTATAGTGTATATATTATAGTGCCCATATTATAGTGTTTATATTATAGTGCTTATATTATAGTGTTTATATTATAGTGAATATTTATACTATTTATATTTTTGTGCTTATTTATAGTTATTATATTATAGTGCTTATATTATATTACAGTGAATATATTATAGTGTTTATATTATAGTGTTTGTACTATAGTGTTTATATTATATTGGGTATATTATAGCGCTTATATTATAGTGTTTATAATATAGTCCTATATTATAGTGGTTATATTATCGTGCTTATATTTTAGTGTTTTTATTCTAGGGTCTATATTATACTGTTTATATCATAGTGTTTATATTATAATGTTTATAATATAGTGTTTATAATATAGTGCCTATATTATTGTGTTTATATTATAGAGCTTATATTATAGTGATTATATTATAGTGTCTATGTTATAGTGTTTATATTATAGTGCTCATACTATAGTGATTATATTATATTGTTTACATTATAGTATCCATATTATAGTGTTTATATTATTGTGTCTTTATTATACTGCCTGTATTATAGTGTTTATATTATAGTGTTTATATTATAGTGCCTATATTATTGTCTTTATATTACAGTGTTTATACTATAGTGTTTATATTATAGTGTTTATAATATAGTGCTATATTATAGTGTTTATATTAGCGTGCTTATGTTATAGTGCTTATATTATAAGGTCTATATTATAGTGTTTATATCATAGTGTTTATATTACAATGTTTATAATATAGTGCCTATATTATTGTGTTTATATTATAGGGCTTATATTATAGTGATTATATTATAGTGCCTATGTTATAGTGTTTATATTATAGTGCTCATACTATAGTGATTATATTATATTGTTTACATTATAGTATCCATATTATAGTGTTTATATTATAATGCCTATATTATACTGCCTATAATATAGTGTTTATATTATAGTGCTTATATTATTGTCTTTATATTATAGTGTTTATATTATAGTGTTTATGTTATAGTGTTTATGTTATACTGCCTATAATATACTGCTTATATTATAGTGTTTATAATATAGTGCCTATAATATAGTGATTATATTATAGTGCCTATTTTATAGTGCTTATATTATAGTATTTATATATTAGTATTTATATTATAGTGTTTATATTATAGTGCCTATGGTGTAGTACTTATATTATATTGCTTATATTATAGTGTTTTTAATATAGTGATTATATTATCGTGCCCTTTTTATAGTGCTTATATTATAGTATTTATATTATAGTGTTTATATTATAGTGCCTATGGTATATTGATTATATTATAGCTTTTATATTATAGTGCTTATATCGTAGTGTTTATATTATAGTGTTTATAATATAGTGCCTATATTATAGTGTATATATTATAGTGCTTATGATAGAGTGTTTATATTATAGTGCCTATATTATAATGCTTATATTATAGTGCTTATATTATAGTGTTTATATTATAGTGCTTATATTATATTATAGTGCTTATATTATAGTGCTTATATTATAGAGTTTACATTATAGTGCCTATATTGTATTATAATGCTTATATTATAGTGCTTATATTATATTGCTAAAACTTACAAAGTTAAGTCTAAAGCCATTTTCATAAAGAAATAAGTGATAATTAATTTTCTGGCTCTTGCCGAGAATACTTTACTTTGGTTTCTGTATAAGGTCATCCTTATAGAGGGAAGAAATTACTACAATAAGCGATCGGGTTAGATGTGCATAAGTTACCCAAGTGTAGGCTCATTATATGTCCTGTGACGTCATACTTAAGCTTAGTGTATTTACCGTTTGCGTAACCGCCCAGATGTTTGCGTACGCATTCATTGAGTGCTTCTAAAGATGTATTTTTATCTTAGCATGCGTTTATTATATAACTTAAAAAATTATCTTTATTCAAGTAATTTATTCCATTGTATCGTGAAGTATCTTATCGTGTCGTACTGTGTTATATCGTAACTTGTATTATATCCTATCTTATCGTATCGTATTGTATTGTATCGTATCATGACGCATCTTATTGTATTGTATTGCATTATATCGTTTCTTGTACTATGTCGTATATAGTATCATATCGTGTCGTACTGTGTTATATCGTAACTTGTATTATATCCTATCTTATCGTATCGTATTGTATTGTATCGTATCATGACGCATCTTATTGTATTGCATTACATTATATCGTTTCTTGTACTATATCGTATATAGTATCATATCGTGTCGTACTGTGTTATATCGTAACTTGTATTATATCCTATCTTATCGTATCGTATTGTATTGTATCGTATCATGACGCATCTTATTGTATTGTATTGCATTATATCGTTTCTTGTACTATATCGTATATAGTATCATATCGTGTCGTACTGTGTTATATCGTAACTTGTATTATATCCTATCTTATCGTATCGTATTGTATTGTATCGTATCATGACGCATCTTATTGTATTGTATTGCATTATATCGTTTCTTGTACTATATCGTATATAGTATCATATCGTGTCGTACTGTGTTATATCGTAACTTGTATTATATCCTATCTTATCGTATCGTATCATGACGCATCTTATTGTATTGTATTGCATTATATCGTTTCTTGTACTATATCGTATATAGTATCATATCGTGTCGTACTGTGTTATATCGTAACTTGTATTATATCCTATTTTATCGTATCGTATTGTATTGTATCGTATCATGACGCATCTTATTGTATTGTATTGCATTATATCGTTTCTTGTACTATATCGTATATAGTATCATATCGTGTCGTACTGTGTTATATCGTAACTTATATTATATCCTATTTTATCGTATCGTATTGTATTGTATCGTATCATGACGCATCTTATTGTATTGTATTGCATTATATCGTTTCTTGTACTATATCGTATATAGTATCTTATCGCATTGTTTTTTATTATATCGTATCGTATCGTGTCGCATTTTATCGTATTGTATTGTATTGTATAGTATCGTATCGTATCGTGTCGCATCTTATCGATTCGTAATTCATTATATCGTTTCATGTATTATATCCTATCCTGTCGTATCGTATTGTATTTACTTACAAGACAATTATATTTTATATTACATATAAATGTACCCTATGTACTACAGTATACAAAGCGTCTACTTATTTATGGACTATTATACGCAATGTAAATGCGACATCTTACTTTTTAGTTTAGTGTTGTGCATAGATTTGTAATTATTCCATAAAACTGTATGTTCATTCAATATGTTTCCGGAGATTTATCTCTCCTTTGTTTTTCTCCATTAACCACCTTGTAAATCATTTATTTAGGATTGTTTACCTATGGTTACAGTTTTTGTCTCTTCCTCACACGTTCTTATTTTTGATGTTTAAACTCAACTGATATTTTACTTTAAATTTACAGATAATAGTTCTCACAGATAAAATGTTCTTGAGTAAACATAGTGGGTCAGGCCGACAAAAGTGCATATTTCATTTGTACAACGTAGGTGATAGAATTATAAATAGTTATCTAGTTATTTAGCTAATAATAAAAGAATTGGTTAAATAGAAAACCTTCATTACATGTTAAAAAAATTACTCATTAAAAAAGTGTATTTAATGAATTTGATTGAAATCGGTTCTTAAATCGTGTCAGGCGCGCCTCAGAAAGTTTTCATTTAAAACATAAATGTATGTATTCATTGTCATTATATTGAACTAATTATGTATGATTTATTGAAAAAGTAATATATATTTATGAATTGATAAAAATTATTGAATAATTTAATTATAACTTAATAATATACAATAGATAAAGTAACATGAACTTCAAATTAAAACAGCTGTTCTGCAACATAACCTATAACATAAAATCCGCTGTTATATAAAATCATATGTTTTCACCTAATTTAAGCTAAAACCGTTCAACATTTATAGGTATTTTTAATATTGGATGAATTTAATGTTTCAGAACATTAAAAATTAAGTTGTAATATTTGCAAGCATCATGTCTTACGTAAGATTTGCTTTATTGTGTGTATTAATACCGTACTTGTACTTGCGAAAGGGAAACTATTATAGGAATATCAAGGGAACAAAGTGAAATATCACGATTCGATACCGATTACAGAGCAGCTGATTAGCCGATGAGGTATTGAGTAAAGGCAATTCCGGTAAAACCTGCAGTTATATAAACTGGCCTTTCTGAAGTGTTAGAGGTCAACAATGGAAGACTGCTGAGGTTAGGTTTACAAGAACAGTCTGTTTCCCGAGCAACTTGCGCGCATTCAATATCTCGCGTATAAGTTGTAACGATTTAGGCAATGAGACAACTCGACGTAAACTTGTGTGTACTTGGATGTTAAAAGTGTGAGATAAACGTCGACTTTGTTATAGGAACATTTTAAATATTTTTATTATTCGTTTGATTTTTTAAAATAAAAAAATGACATAACAAAGAAAAGAAAATATAATATAAACACATAATAATAATAATAATAATAATAATAATAATAAACTAATCTGGACAGAATTTACAATATAAGAAATTTAAAAAATGTTACTAAATGATTTAAAAATACAATGTAAAAATTACATATAGAAACAATAATATTTACAAATATAATAAATATTATTATTAGGCCAGGGCTTAAATATGAAAAAATAGAATATATTGTAAAGAATATATAAAAATTTTATTATATGTTAGATAGGTAAAGGTAATGGTATAAACACAGCTTAATGCTTAAAAATGAGCAGTTACACACAAATTGACCTTGATAACGTCATGATCTTGATAATATACATGAATATCCGGGAATATAAATGTGAATATCAGATATAAATCAGCTGTGTCCTAAGTTTGTAGTGGAATAATTTATGTTAAAAATGCTAAAACTGATTGTAGGAAAAAACTTTTAAACAGAATGTTCAAACAAATAGATTATTATACTTGAAATAATTTTGTTCTTTGACTGTTTGTGAGAAGAATAGCGTTTATTATTTTATAGATATATATATATATATATATATATATATATATATATATATATATATATGTGTGTGTGTGTGTGTGTGTGTGTGTGTGTGTTTTCTCGTAATAATTGAAAACAACTGACGTTATTGAATAAAATGTATTAATAATATTTCTAGTAACTGTAAATGTTGAAGAACAAACTGCCATCAGAGGCAGGAGGCTTTTGAAGTTTTATGATATAATGATGACGTGCAAAAAGAAATCACTTCTTCAAACGACTTCGCCTAAAAATGTATTACGTCACTGACAAAATGCCGGTGCTTCTTCTTTATATAATAAATTTAAAAACTTTACAACTTACAATTTTAAATAAAACTTTTATTTTGTGAATAAGAAACGAAATATATAAAATATCTTACAGAAAAATGACAGTAGAATACAAAATAATTAGATCATTTATTTGTTATTCTATATTCGAAAGGGCATTTCGCGAATGGCAAGCCATTGTACACGATTTCACAGGATAGCACAGGGGGTACAATAGTACGAGGTGGTACATATAGCACGCAGCAGTCAGAACGCATGTTTGGTGAGATGGTACAGGTGGCACGATGGTACGGATGACGTAGGACAGCACGCTGTGGCACGGACGGCAAGGTGGGACAATGATGCAAAGGATACGATGGCTCATGGGATATCAAGGCACAGGGTAGCACAGTGGGTACAATAGTACGGGGTGGTACATATAGCACGCAGCAGCCAGGACGGTAAATGCCCCGAAAGACATGTTTGGTACGACGGTACAGGTGGCACGATGGTACGGATAGCGCAGGGCAGCACGCTGTGGCACGGACAGCAAAGGGGACAATGATACATACGATGGCTCATGGGACAAGTTGGCACACGATGGCATGTTGGGTACAATAATACAGGTGGCACGAT
>JBAIZL010000004.1:145854731-145882231 GCA_036971475.1 Prosapia bicincta | reverse complement strand
ATATTTTCAAAGTCAAGGGTCAATTTTAAAAATATTAAGGTTGAGCTTTAAAATAAGTAGCTATTATACTATTAACATGGCATTGAAGAGACGGGGCAGATATATGATAACACACTGGGCCGTACTGTATTAAAGGAAGCTAATTTGAACAGCCCACCACTACTTTAATTATTAACTCTTACAGGATGATTAAACCTGAAAAATGGAAAAGTATTTTGGCGCTACTAGACGTTGAACTCATGACCTTTACTTCAGTATTTAAGTGCTCTTACTCAAAGTCAGGAAATCGATTCCTTCTATTAGTTCTCACTCTCCGTATATATATTTTAAATACATCATCCTCCTTTTTCAAATTTTCAATTGTTAATAAAATACCTTTTATTCATCCACTCAAGCTCAAATACATTTTTTAGACTTGTAATGGATGACACTCCATCTTAATAAAGATTTTAAAATAATAATTTATTAATTAAATTTAATAATGAATTAATTTTAGTTTTATATGGGAGCAAAACTTTTCACAATAGATGAAAGGTAAACAATGTAGTTATTTCAATGCATTTGCTTAAAATAAAAGATAATATATGGTTTCATGAAACAGCTGACTTTATGTCATAAGTTATGTGATGGAACAGCATTTTTAGATTATGTTACTTTATTTATACTAATTGTAATTATTAGTAAAAAGTAATTGGAATAAGATTTTTCTGTGTTGACCTAAGTAGGAATTACCTTCTAAATATTTTGTTTATGTTATTTGTTTGGAGTAAAATTGGCAAAACCTCAAATGGACAACTTCGCACTTGCCAAGACCGGACCATAAGCTCAGAAAACGGCCAAATCATTAATTTAATTAATATAAATTTTTAATTACTAATTGAATTTAATAAATTTACTTTACATATATTACTAAATAGCTTGAAAATTATTTTAATTTTTACAACGTACTTGGGTGAGTGAGTGAGAGAGAGAGAGAGAGAGAGAGAGAGAGAGAGAGAGAGAGAGAGAGAGAGAAAGAGAGAGAGAGAGAGAGAGAGAGAGAGAGAGAGAGAAGGAGAGGAGAACAGCTTTAAAAGGGCAGTATTATTAAAAATCTTCTCATCCATCCCAAAAAGCAAAGTTTTCATCTCCAGGAAAAGTATTTTGTTGTTCTTTAGTTCATAATATTCAAAATGGAATAATTAGGAACGTTGCTTCAAAAGAGACAATCTTAAAACTCGTATTTGTCTAATCTCCCAACACATTTAATTTTTGAAAAATCTCTGCCCAATCTTTGTTTATTTGAATATCGTCTCTTGAGAGTGTGGCAAAGGTAGAGGGCTCGGCTGGATCTTTTAATATGCGGACTTTTGTAACAACACTGACCTGCCTGCTTCTACTACATCTACTTCTGTGATGCCCGCCATCATGGTTTTCATGACGTATATAGCCAATATGGCGTCGCATCTCCTACTAATACATCACCTATACACTGTACAAAGCCATTATTTAAAACATGATTTTTCCATAACATTTTAATTTTAAAGGAATTACTTATCATTTTACTCTTAAAATAGGCCTAATTGAGATAAAAAAAATTTATGTATTTGAAAGAAGGAAGAAAGCTAACCATTTTGATAAAGCCGTTTCATGGATCCTGGCGATGCCTGAACAGATTTCTCTCAGCTTGGCCTATTACTTTGTCTTTCCCGACTACTTTCCGTAACGATGGTGCACTTCATCCTGCCCTGGATCGAAGGTTACTGCACTTTTGTCTTCTTTATGGGGTTTTCCTCATTTTTGCGCGTTATCGCAAATTTAACTTTTAAAACTTACAGTTCTTATTTTTTATTTTTGTTGATAAATTTCCCTTTTGATTATTTACACCTTTTGAATTACACTTTTGATACATTTAAAACTTTAATACAGCAAATACAAAATTACTAATTCTTGTTTATGTTAAAACTGCCACTGTTAAAGACCGAAATCCGTAAAAGGGTTGGAAAATGCACATAATCACATTTTAGTTAACCATCCCGATTGTACTTAGTAACTTATGCTAAATCTTAATCACTTTATTGCCATTAAAAACTAAACGAGTTCGCACAGAGTCTTTACTCGAAGACTGCCCAACGTCGCTCAACTGCCATCTATGAGACGTTGAATCCCACCACAACTACCCTCTCACCTGATATCTTCCCGTGCTATTACAGAATTTGTAAGAAATGGCGTGATATCGTGACATTTTCCCCTCAAAGTAACATCACGTGACTTCAGTATATCTTATTTTGCGTAAGCTGTTTGCTCGTTGCCCATTTTTAGTACACAATTTTATAAGATTTTTATATTCTTGCTGTTCTTTATAATTTTTCTTCCTGCACATTTTTAAATGTCAGTATTCTTTCTACGTGCATTTTGGCATTTCTTCTAATTCTCCCATTTCTGGTTTGTTCTTATCCCTTTCAAATCAATGAAAAATATCTCCCTTAAAAATGGATCTACTTTACAACAATATTTAAGAACAACTGCTTAAGGCAGATATTATTTTATTTATAGTTTATTAATCAAAGTTAAAATTTTATATTTTAGAGTTTAATATTTCAATTAAAAAACTTCCATTCTGTGTGTTTGCGTGTGTGTGCTTGTGTGTGTGTGTGTGTGTCTGTCTGTCTGTCTGTCTGTGTGTGTGTGTGGGTGGGTGGTTGGGTGGGTGTGTATACACCAGTGTTCTAGTTTTTTGAAAGTTGATGTGATTTGACCGTGCAACTCAAAAGGTTTTCTGTGTTCTGTGGCACTATTTAAAACACTGCCTCCGCTGGTCTCACCACTGCCAGACGCGATTCAGAAGGAAGTCAGAACAAGTCAAAGAGCGTAATAATATCATAAAACACTAATTTCAACTCCATATATTGAGAGGGCTGCACTGGTATACTTAAAGCTGTACTGGTATAGAGATTTCAACACCCATTTACTTTTATTCCGCAATGTAGCGGGCGAAAAACCGATAATTTGTTTTTGAAAGTATATATGGCTTTAGACCCTTGATTCTATCCACTTCCACTACGAAAGATTTATGACACACACACACACACACATATATATATATATATATATATATATATATATATATATATATATATATATATATATATTTGCAAACCTTTTTTACACATACATGTGAAAACAAATTTACCTCCATTTATCTTGAAAACAATACCATATTCCTGGATATAGTATCACGCTAAACAGATTGGTTGAAGTGAATACTTCGTATCACTAGGTATGATTGTATTTTTTCACGGTAGAAATGCATCCTATCCGTCATCCCACGAAACACTATTACTTAACTTTATATAAGTGATAACATAGCCTATGATTTCACAAAACAGCTCATTGTATGTTATGAATTGTGTTGTAGAAAAGCTGTTTCAACCTGTAGCTTATGTTGCTTTATTTAATGTACGTTATTAAGACGCATTATTATTATTCAATATATTTTATCACTTAGGTCTATAAATGTATTAATTTATACAGGGTGGCGCACATAAAAGTTACCCCGTAAAAAAAATTCAACACAATTGAAATGAAATCTGAATATTTACGACATATCTTGGATTATTGTAACAATTTACAAATACAATAAAGAGCGTGTAGAACACTTTTTCAAGATCTGCGTCATACGCCAACTTGCTGTGATGAATGCCGAGTCAACTTACGGACTTAGTTCTATACGAGGCTGCGATGTTAGCAACAAGTATAGAAGTTCCGACTAAATTAGGCTTATGTCTCGATGCATTTACAGCTGTGCTCGTACTACGCCAACTGCACTTGAGCCACCCTCTTACCAGGAATAGTTCTCTCTGCATATTTCTCACGAAACTTTTCACGCGTTTCATTAATGGAACCGCTTTGAACACAGCACTCTGCAATAAAATCTCTCCGTTCCACTGAATAAGACTGCATTGTGCAACGTAACCGGTCTACATCTGGGGTGTTTGCTACGCTATTATGACCTTCACATTTGCAGGTTATACACGGTAAGGAAAAATATGGGGAATTTTCCTTGATTAGGCAAAAACATTATACAATCTCAGCTAAGTTAGGTTAGGTTAGGTTATGTACTTTTATGTGCGCCATCCTGTATTTTAATAAATCTCATTACAATTAATTCAGTGAGTAATAACGATAGGGAGTAATATTTTTGTAATCAGATTTTTTAAATTAAAACTTTCTTTAAAACTTTCTCTTTGTCTGCAAGATTTTAAGTACTGTTTTCAGTTCAGATAAATACAAAGAGCTTTTGAAAGGGCGTTCTTGTACTCTTAATACTTCAACCTAACTTATTATAGGTGGCCGTTTCTCTTGATTGACAGCCTGATGATGGATATAAACTAATTTCCGAAGCGTCATTAATAAAATTTAATATATATATATATATATATATATATATATATATATATATATATATATTTATATATATACTTGAGTCGCAAATCAATTACTTTTTGTATTTATCTTATATTGACGGGAGTAAACTATGATTTCAATTAAATTTATAAAAAGAAAATTTTATTCAATATATTTTTCAACATCTTAAAATGATTTTCTACACTTTTTTTTATTAATAACTACATTAACTAGGTTCTATTAAAACCTCTATTAAATAAATGTTTGAAATGATGTATTCACTTCTGTCTACCACTAAAACATACTTGCCACGTTGTAATTTTTTTATAAAACTTCAGGGAGTAACATGTTTTCCTAATCGTCTGTAAATGTTATCTACTTAATTTTAATACTAACCCATGTTTGCTTATCAAACCTTTCATGACTGGCTGTACTTTCAATATTAAAGTCGTAGCATGATGATCCAGACGTGATGAATTACTTATCCACTGAAAGTAATATAAATCATTCGGGAGGATAAAAAGTGGCGTCGGTTTATGTAATAAATTGCACCGTTTGAAACGTTTCATTATCCAATTTTAAAGCGAGGCAGAATGCAAAGTAAATTTCTCTTTATTGTGTAAGTGAGTGTGTTTTAATATGTTGGTAGTGTTACTTTGTGGTATTCGTCAGGTCGGTTTTAATCGAACTTTATTATTAAGCCTCGCGAACCAAAAGACAAACAAATAAAATTTACTGTTGGAAAACTTCATTATTTAATTTTATAACAGGAACATAACATAATTTATAGCTGTGAAAGTTGGTATGTAGGGTTAGTTTTATTACTGTGAAAGATTTATTTTGTTACTTTAAAGGTGTTTTTATTGCAAAAGTTTGAACTCATGTATTTTATTATATTACTGCCTGTGTGGTCGTGAAGAGAAAATTAAACCAGATCTTGTTGATATTCAATTCATAGTCTGCGAATATATCCCTACAAGTAGGCTATACACATATTTGTAAAACGTTTTCCTATTGAAGGAATAAAAAATACAATTCAATATCACAATACGGAATGACGATGTGTCCATGACGGATCTTCTCTAGATAATGCCGTGGGCGAGGATAACAGCTCTAGCAACTTTACTATGTATGTCGCCATAAAGGCTCACTTCTGTATACAGAGCTCCAATTCTGATTAAGCCAGAAGGGATGGCGTCATAGTTGCAAATGTGTCCGTGAGATCTGTCCAGGAGATCCGTCCTCTCTGTCGATGTTCATTCCTCTGTGATGTCTTGTCTATGGTTTTTGTTCCGTGTCGATCCTCATTGATGTGACAGAGCAGTGGTTTCATAGGAATTTAATTCTGGCTAACTTTGAATTTAGGGTCACGATTACACTGTTTGGACATTTGCACCAGACATTTTGGTCATTTTTGCCCAATGGGGTCACGTTTAAGCTTTTTGGTCATTTGCGGCTAATGGGGTCACGTTTAGGCTTTTATAACATTTGTGGAAAATGGTGTAACGTTTAGACTTTTTTGGACTTATATGCCCAATATGGTCACGTTCAGGTTTTTTTGGACATTTGCACCCAATAGTGTCACGTTTAGGCATTTTGGTCATTAGCACGCAATGAGGTCACGTTTAGGCTTTGTGGTCATTTGTGGCTAATGGGGTCACGTTTAGGCTTTTTGATCATTTGCGGCTATTGGGTTCACGGTTAGGCTTTTATAACATTTGTGGCCAATGGTGTAAAATTTAGACTTTTTGGCACATATGTGCCCAATGGGGTCACGTTTAGACGTTTTCGTCATTAGCACGCAATGAGGTCACGTTTAAGCTTTTTGGTCATTTGTGCTCAATAGGGTCACGTTTAGAGGTTTTGGTCATTAGCACGCAATGAGGTCACGTTTAGGCTTTTTGGTCATTTGCGGCTAATTGGGTCACGCTTAGGTTTTTATAACATTTGTGGCCAATGGTGTAACATTTAGACTTTTTGGCACATATGTGCCCAATGGGGTCACGTTTAGACGTTTTCGTCATTAGCAGGAAATGAGGTCACGTTTAGGCTTTTTGGTCATTTGTGCTCAATGGGGTCACGTTTAGAGGTTTTGGTCATTAGTGCGCAATGAGGTCACGTTTAGGCTTTTTGGTCATTTGTGCTCAATGGGGTCACGTTTAGAGGTTTTGGTCATTAGTACGCAATGAGGTCACGTTTAGGCTTTTTGATCATTTGCGGCTAATTGGGTCACGCTTATGTTTTTATAACATTTGTGGCCAATGGTGTAACATTTAGGCTTTTTTGGACATATGTGCCCAATTGGGTAACGTTTAGACGTTTTAGTCATTAGTACGCAATGTGTTCACGTTTAAGCTTATTGGTCATTTGCGGCTAATGGGATCACGTTTAGGCTTTTATAACATTTGTCGCCAATGGTGTAACATTTAGACTTTTTGGCACAAATGTGCCCAATGGGGTCACGTTTAGACGTTTTCGTCATTAGCACGCAATGAGGTCACGTTTAAGCTTTTTGGTCATTTGTGCTCAATAGGGTCACGTTTAGAGGTTTTGGTCATTAGCACGCAATGAGGTCACGTTTAGGCTTTTTGGTCATTTGCGGCTAATTGGGTCACGCTTAGGTTTTTATAACATTTGTGGCCAATGGTGTAACATTTAGGCTTTTTTGGACATATGTGCCCAATTGGGTCACGTTTAGACCTTTTAGTCATTAGCACGCAATGTGTTCACGCTTAAGCTTATTGGTCATTTGCGGCTTATGGGATCACGTTTAGGCTTTTATAACATTTGTCGCCAATGGTGTAACATTTAGACTTTTTGGCACAAATGTGCCCAATGGGGTCACGTTTAGACGTTTTCGTCATTAGCACGCAATGAGGTCACGTTTAGGCTTTTTGGTCATTTGCGGCTAATTGGGTCACGCTTAGGTTTTTATAACATTTGTGGCCAATGGTGTAACATTTAGGCTTTTTTGGACATATGTGCCCAATTGGGTCACGTTTAGACCTTTTAGTCATTAGCACGCAATGTGTTCACGTTTAAGCTTATTGGTCATTTGCGGCTAATGGGATCACGTTTAGGCTTTTATAACATTTGTCGCCAATGGTGTAACATTTAGGCTTTTTTTGACATATGTGCCCATTAGAGTCGCGTTTAGGCTTTTTGGACATTTGTGCCCAATGAGGTCATGTTTAGGCTCTTTGGACATTTGTGGCCAATGGTGCCACGTTTAGACCTTTTGGATATTTAGAACTTCAGTAATGGTTGTGTCTCTTTCCTGTATTGGAGTTGAGACCCCATTTTAGCTACGGTTTCATGGATCCTAGAATCACCTACGATGAGGTACTCTGATCTATGAGTAAACATTAAAAACTGCTAAACACCATCAAAGAGGAAAGTGCAATACTTGGGTCCTGTGATGAGATGAGAAAGGTTCTGATGACTTCAACTCATACCCGAGGGTAGAGAATAGGGTATGGCATCAGTGGGAAGACCTGGGGTTGAGGGACCTGGGGAGATGGAGCGGTCGTCTGTAGAAAGTTTTCGTGCCCCAGATTCAGAGCAACAGTTGCTTTCTGGGTCCTTAATCTTTGACGTGAGATGTCGCAGTGAGAAGAAGGGTCACATTATCGACACTTTTAATTTAATATAATAAAGAGATTTTAAAATTAAATTAAATGAGCACATTGACAATCAACATAACTAACAATACACCCAAAGCCGTAATACTTGACGAAGTTGAAGTCGTGTCCTAGCGGATAACAGCTCTAGCCATCTGTCGTATATACGATACTAGCTGTAGATATCAGTTGTTGTTGATATGGATTACAGCTCTAGCCATCTATACTATGTTATCACAATAAGGTTCACTTCCGAATATAAAGCTCTAATTCTGAAGAAGTCAGGAACAATGGCGGTATTGGTGAAAATATTTGCTTGTGTTAGATTTGTGCCTGGGCAGGTATGGGTTTGTTACCCTCTCTACCGGTGTTCGTTCATCTGTGATGCCTTGTCTAAGGTTAACCTGTGATGGCCAGTTTTTAGTCTGACCAAGGTTTTTGTTATAAATCGATCCTCATTGATGTTAGAGAGCTGTTGTTTCGTTCTAATTGAATTCCGTCTTAGTTTAAATTTAGCCACAGCGTGTCCGTCCTTTAGGGTCACGTTGACGGCAGTGTCATTGTTAAGATCTCTAGCCCACTCATTACCAGTCAAGTGTACATGTTGTGGCAGCTACTGGAGAGTGCAGATTTTATCCAGCTCATAAGTTTCGTTAAGGTGTGAGTGAATCTCATTGGTGAGCAAGGAGAAAGCATTCAGGTTTACTTAAAAGCCTGACCTTGAGTCACAGAAACCGACAAGGCTCTCAGCCTGCTCTGTAGTGAGAAGAGACATGTCTCTGCCACCAAGAGGGACGTACTGTATTAACCCCATCAGGAGCTCTGACGTCACACATCACTCTGGAGATTGCCTGTTTATTTCACTGCAATGGCCAGTACATAGTCAATGCTTTATGATAAATGTCGATTCTAACTAATGTTAAAGGGCATTGGAATTGAATTCTCTCGATGGAACCTGGCCACTGACTTTGCGTACAATAGGGTCACGTTGACGATAGTTTCGTAATTAAGACGGGTTTGCCATTTTGTATGTACACTCGGCCAAGCTGACTTAAGTTCCGTCATATCTGAGGCACACTCTCAAGGGTTACAGGCTTCCCTGAGAGTCATTAATCACATAATAACTAATTAACAAGTTATGTAACCTAAACTCTCGTTTAGAGAGTCAAGCTATGTAGCCTAAACTCTCGTTTAGAGAGTCAATCTATGTAGCCTAAACTCTCGTTTAGAGAGTCAAGTTATCATCATCATCATAATCTAAGTGTTTAATTACATATTATTAATATAAAGTATTTATTTAATGTAAATTTACTATTTAATGTAGATGAATTGCTCAATGAAATGTATTCTAACAATGTTCATTGGGAGTTTATATTGAGATGAACTTAAAGGTAAAAATGACAATGAGTAATCTTGTATTACGGCATTTGGTCTATTATTCATTACATGATGCATAGATAATAAATTATAAAGGCGTTATCAATGCCACATTTACATCTTTGCCAAATATGAACATTACCATAACATTTCTCTTTACCTCGAACGCTCGTAGATGCGTAGATGCGTTACCTATTATTCGCTTTGATCCTACTAATATTATTTGCAAACACCCAGTTGACAAACAACTAATAATCTCAGCGTGACGAACACTCAGGTTACGTGTTCCCTACAATTACTCATTTCCCTGTTCCAGATTCATGAAAATGTAGTAAATACCCTCAGTACAATAGCGGTACATCTAGTTCACGGATGTTACTCACAGATTAACCTAGCTCTTCGTCCTTAACAGTGACGAGCCCCTTAAAAAGGCAGTGAAATACAATTATTCACTTATTTATTTATAAGTGAATAAATCTTACTACAGTTAAGTAATGGTAATGGGCTGGATATTTTTATTCCAATGTTTTAAATGAATATTTCTCAGACGCGTCTGTCAATTTTTAATGACATATTTTAATTAATTTCGTGAAATTAAATTTTGTTCAGTTCATTTTGCAACATTTAATAATGTTTTTTGAACTACATTTTTTTTATTAACTATATAACCAGATTAAAAAAAACTATAAGGAAAATCGAATGAAAGTAGATTTGATAAAATGAAATACTCATATATAAAGAATAACATAAAATACCCATAACCAGCTGAAGAGAGTTTAAATACTATCAAACTACATGTCTGTCTTTCATTACTGCAGAAGTGGAAATTCAAAATAGCTTTACCATCAGACTTTTATTTTTGGAAATAAATTTTCAAAAAATTGTATCGACATTTCAATTATATTAAAAATATTTATACGCGATAAAATACCGTTTTTGTGCCTTTTAGGTTTCGGAACCGACTGTACTTGTAATATCATTCCAGGTGAGGTATGGCGCTTCAGATGTGATATATTATTTATCCACTCCGAAAATATAAATCATACGCCACGTAAAAAATGGTCACAGTTTGTTCTGGTAGAAACATTTCATTATTCAATTTGAAAAACGAGACGCAATGCAATATACAGCTCTGGTTGTGAGTAAGTGTTATGTATGTGTCACTTGTTTTTGTTGCGGTAGGAACTACGTGGCGGCGATTTTAATAAATCTTTCGTCACATCATTTTTAAATGTGAACCTGAAAGTATGAATTGCCATTGTTTCAAGTTCTAGGCCTTTGAGCGTGAAATACTGGAATTTTCATTAACAGGACTGAATACTCCCAAATTTTATGGCAAAAACTGTATTTTTTGGCAAAGGAGAAGGTAGGCGGTCCTTTGTTATATTCTTCTCTTTTCAACATCTTTCATTTCTTCCACTTGTCACAAAGCACGACCACACCAAGTGTGAAATGCATTTTTTACAGATGAATTCAGTGAATCTATTATAGTAGAGATTTGATTTTCCGAGGTAATGTGGACCGATGGTACCTCGGATAATCAAAAATCCGGATAATACGGGCCTGTCAAAAATTGAGAAGGGATCGTATGGTAAATGAAAAAATTAAATCGTGCTTGGCTAAAGACAAGAAAAAAAGAATTTTACTTATTATTAAATAAAGAAATGACGTACAAATAAATATAAAATAAAAATTCAAATTTATAAAAGACATATATAAATAAAAACGTACTTTTACGTGGTTGCTCTTAAAACACGTTGAAACCTAAAACGTACTGTTTTTCTCATTATTTTGATTAACCTTCAACTCGGTTAGACGGGGGTCGGATGATCGAGGTTCTGATGTATTAGAATAGTTTAGAAATGTTAGCCTATTTGTGTTTTAAGGCAAAATCCCAATACTGCCACCATCGTCTAATGTGTAGAATCGTGAAAGCGAATTAAATATCGGACATAAGCAAGAAACATTCATATTCCTTGCCTGAGATTTAAAAGTTAGGAGAAATCGTAGCTGACATGTGCGGGACGGGTAATGGGAATTATGAGATGACCCTCAAAGAGGTGCCATCTTCAGGGAAAAGTTTAAATTGTTTTAACCCATTTGCATAACGATTCTTCTGGGCACTGCGCTGCACAGTACACCCAGTTTATGGGCCAGTAGAGGAATTTTATTCTAAATTCCATAAGATTAATGTTTCAATTCACGTGGTCGTGAAGTTTATTCCGCGTCCAGGGTAACTTGAGGGAAACCAGGTAGCTGGGGGAGTACATCCATTAGTGACGCATCGCCGATTACTCCACTTAAAAACGTTAATCCACTTAAATACGCATTACTTGAGAAAAAGATTGATACTGTTTTCTTAGTTATTATTAACCAAATAATTGCGTTTTTTCTCATGTTAATAGGTTGGCTTGAAGGGTTATAACTGAAGCTTATTATAAATTTTAATTACCGAAGGTAGCCCGTAATCACACTTAACGTTGGGCGATGGACATGAGACAAACGCAATTGTTTGTTTAATAATAATTAAGAAATCCGTATCAATCTTTTTTCTCAAATATTGCGAATTTATTAAATTAACGTTTTTAAGTGAAGTAATCGGCGATGCGTCACTAATGGGATGTACTCGCCGGGCCGTTCCCGCCTATTCATCCCACAGGCCGAACCTAATCCCCCAGTTAACTTGCCTGCCTCAACGTAGTGTTTTTGTTAAAAGCAATCGAATTTACTAGAAAATTTATTTTTGTACTTCAAATTGAATAATTTTTATTTTGTTTGTTGAGTTGTTAGATTTTGAAGTAAAACCATTAAACAAATATATAAATCTAATTATTTAGAGTATCACTTTATTTAAAATGTCACCACTCCAAAATATATAATAAACATTGCGTAACTTACATCTGTTACAACATGAATACAATAATCTTTCCTCTCCACTTTTATCACTTACAAACTAAACAACTTTATCTAAAGATAATTTTAAAAAAGCGACTATTTTGCTTAAAGTAAATCCTTCATTGTCAAAACATTAACAGTTTCGTACGTAAGCTTCCGCACTGTTTATATATGTTGTGAGTGGCCAACTGTAAGTCACATGGCCTAATTTTGTGCCTAGCCTACCACCCAAAGTCGTTGGCAGGTTAACAATATTTTCGGTATTCAGAAAGTATTTTCACAGCAACAACAGAAAACGAAATCTTTTTAGGTAGTGTGTTATATCCCATGTGGTAGCGCTATATATATATATATATATATATATATATATATATATATATATATATATATATATAATGGATTCTGTCAAATTTTGCTGGATATATCACGGATTTCAAACAATAGCGAGGTTGTTTTGTAAGTGGACGGTATTGATTAAGGTCTTAAGTAATGAGACGTTAAACAGTGTATATAAGAGTTGAAGTATTTTTTAAATTTCTTGAAAAGTATAAAAAGTATATTTTATTTGAAGTTCTACTTGGGAGCTGTGTGCACTTGATTTATCAGCTGTAACATAAAGTGACTAAAACAATCACAATATAGGAGCTAGTGAGATTAACTCTTAGAAGTAATGAAAAAGTAGATAGAAGATGGAAAGAAGATGTAGATAGAAGAAGTAAAGAAGAAGAAAAATCAGATGGAAGTAAAGAAGAATGTAGTTATTACATCTAGTCGTTAATCATCTATTTAATAGAATAGGTAATGTAGTTAACAATAAATGAATTTATCCAATATAAAACCTGTATTGGATGTTGGTAAACTAATTGGATAATAAATTTATTTAGGGAATGTAATTGAAATTTACTCTCAAAAGGTGTCAGTCGCGTCTAAGAAAGTTTTCATTTAAAACAATTTAATAAAATGAAAGAATGTAGTTAATAAAAAAACTTTATTGGATGTCGAAAAATACTGATAACAATTTTATTTAATGAATTCGATTAAAATAAGTTCCTAAAAGTGTTAGATGCGTGTGGGCAAGTTTGGATTCTTAAAAAGTCAAATAAATTTGCCATTGTCGTTTTTACTCATTACCAATAAATGGAAGTGATTGTTGTAATATTTATTGATATATAAATTAATATTCTTCGTATTACGATCGTTAAGTTTAGATGTAGTATATATAAAACGACTGGTTTGAGAAACCAGAAAAGTATTGTCATTTATTTATTTATTTAGCGGCGACGTTACGATAATAAATTTGGTACCATCTTCAGGCCTCTAAAAAATTCCAAGTAATTAGGATAGGCGGTATTGAGAATGATGATCTTATTAAGATTATGAAACCTCCTAGCCTAAATACCACGAATTTCTCAGAGGCCTGAAGATGGTACCGAATCTGTAACCGAAACGTCACCGCTAAGTAAATAAATGACAACACACGACTCGCAAACCAGTCGTTTCATTTCTACATAAATTAATATATTTATTGACTGATAAAAATATTGATTATTAAAATTTTAATATAATAACATACAATGAATAAAGTAACAACATTCTTGTTGAAACAGCTGTTATACAACGTAACATATAACATAAAATCAGCTTTTTTATGTAATCATACGTTATCACTTATTTTAAGCCAAATGGGACGAAGTAACTATATTGCATACCTTGTACCTTTTGTAAAACGTTTCCCCCCTATATAAAACTAAAATTAATTAATTAAATTTAATTAACGATTTAATGTTTGAAAAAACTGTATTAACATCATGTGTCGTCCACTACAAGTTAAAAAAATGTATTTAAACTTGAGTGGATAAATGAAAAGTATTTTCTTAATAAAGGTTGAAAATTTTATTATACCCGTAAAAAAGGTAAAATTAAAAATTTCTAATTGAGGAAATTGAATAATTCCTTATACAGTATATTGTATTTTAAAAGGAAAGAAAATTTATTTTAAGCTATAATATGAAGCGCGTACCTTGCAAAACATTTCTCCCGTGCAAACAGTTGTAAGAAACGATAAGTAGAATTCTCTTCAAAAGTACACACCTCACCTATTTATAGCAACAAATATACCTTACTATAACACTGATGAAATCAAAAATTAATTTCACGAATAAAAAACAGAACAAACCTCATAAATAAAATAAAAGACAAACATACCACATAATTTAACACTACTATCACTGGACGTGACAAATATGTACACCAATATAACCGTATCCGAAACCCTCAACATACTAGAGACTCCATTAATATAGAACAACATACCAAAAACCCACGTTACCGAAATCTTAAACATCCTCCAAACCATTACCAAACAAAACTATTTCACCCACAACTCAAACTTCTATTCACCAGATGGCCTACCCATGGGAAGTCTTAAGAGCAGTGTCCTAAGCGAAATATTCCTACAACACAGAGAAAACACCAAGATACTCACAAACAATAAACCCTAAATAATTTACTGGCACAGATACGTCGATGATATCTTAACACTATACAGTGGCAACACTCGACAATGCGAAAAACTCCTCACCTAGACTAATTAAATACGCCCAAAACTCCAGTTCACCTCAGAGATTGAAAGCAACCGACCTAAACTTCCTCGACCTCACTATAGCAAAAATCCACACACAAAAATCCACACACAAAAATACAGCTTCAACATTTACAGGAAACCCACAACGACAGACAAACGTATCCACAGCACATCAAACCACCCTATCCAACACAAACACGCTTCCATGATCCATAGCCTTAAAGAAGTTCAAATGATCACAGAAAACATAAACAAAATACTAGACACCATTAAATATTTAGCATACACAAATGGATAGAAGACCACAATAATAGACAAACTATGGCACAATATACAAAAAAAACACACTAAAATTAACACTACAGAGAAGGAAAACAAATACATCACAATACCATAAGCAGAACATCAAATAAAATAGCCCACAAATTTCATAAAACAGGATACAAAATATCATACAAAACTAATAACAATTTACAATACAAAATATAACACGACAGCAACAACAAAGATAAACTACAAACACCAGGCGTATACAAATTAAAATGAAACAACATTGGGGAAACTGGTCGCAGCTTTAAACAAAGAGTCAAGGAAGACGAACAGAAAACCAACTCAACATTTAACAGTTAAATAAAAGAAACAGGAAACAAATATACAGACATTTTCCATATCTAGAAATCTTACACATCAACAAAAAAAGGACCACATCTCAACACACTAGAATAATATAAAACAAAATACACAAAATACAAACATATTAAACGAACAAACTCAATACAAATCACACATACTCTTTGATACTATCGAAAACCTGTCTTTAAAACCGTTCCAGCTTACCCTAACAACTCGAAGCAGAAGACATTGCTGAAAAGCGCCACATATTTAACGAAAACCTTTTGTCTCAGTAAGTTTTTACAAATTTACGAAATTTAAAGTTCGGGTAGTCATAAACTAATGTTGAGGTGATTAATTAAGTATCACCGAACGTAATGGACAACAAAATTCAAATATTAATTAATTGTTTTTATAAAAAAAAAGTGCCAACCTGCCCACTCTTTGCCTACCTTTGCGTCAATTCGAGCGTGACTAATGTAGTATGACGTCAACTGGAAGTTTTTTCTCTAGACAATTTTACTATTCATGCACGCCAAAAGAAGCATTCACTCCAAATAGAGGTGTTCATGCCTCACATATTAATTTTATATGGGTTCGATTTAATTATCTGCTCGGTTTAATTACAGGTTGATTTTTACATAGCGGTGACGAGTGTAATTGCTAGCGCCATTTGAAATTAATTAGTCATTTGTGATTAAACTGCAATTAGTAACGGTGAGAGATTTAAACGGAGAATAAATGATGACACTGGTGGCGCGTTATAAGGGATAGTAATTATAGGAAACGTTTTAATGCATCACATATGTTGGGAGAATTAATAAAGTTATATAGTTTAAATTTCATTTTTCAATTCCTCCTATCAATTCAAACTCTCCTTATGACATGTACGTTGTCCAAATTTTCAATCGTTATTAAAATACTTTTTATTCATCCATTCAAGTTCAAATATATTTTTAAAATTGTTGTGGATGACGCTAGATGTTAATACAGTTATTTTTCAAATACTAGTTCATTAATTAATTTTAATTTTATATAGGGGAAAATTTTTCACAAAAGGTGCAAGGTGTGCAATATAATTATTACTACCCATTTGGCTTAAAATAAGGGGTAACATATGATTATATAAATTAACAGCTGATTTTATGTTGTAGGTTATGTCACAGAACAGCTGTTTTAACAAGAATGTTATGTTACTTTATTCATTGTATGTTATTAGACTATAATTTTAATAATCAATATTTTTATCAGTCAATAAATATATTAATTTATGTAGAAATGAAACGACTGGTTTTAACAAAAATTAACTCTCTCTAATTAAAAGTAACTAAAATAAACATTTTTCCTTGAAATTCTTTGACTTGGCTTCAAAAACATTTATTTTAATTTACATGTTGTTATAGTATAGCCTTTTCATTGATCCATAATCTTTTCCTTTATTTCATTATTAAAGTGTTTGATGTACTTATTTAATGTTCTTGGCATTTGTAAACAATGAATTTGTTGTCCAATTACATAATTTACAGTTTTAATAGTTTGGGGCTTTTCTTATAATTATAAATGTTTTTTACATTTCACACGTTTCGAGTGAGTTTCATAAAAATTCATAGTTTTAACTGAATCTTTATAATAAAATCTTTTAAAATTAATAATAAACTCATTTTTATTTCTGTTAGGAATATTTTTATTTGTTTGAGTACAGTTTTCTGCCATTACTAACGTTAATATATTCTCCTCTGTTGACGCGTTTCGGAGTAATTCCATTTTTTAAAATTAAATCATACTCTCTTGAGTACGATTTAAGTTTTTAAAATGGAATTACTCCGAAACGCGTCAACGGAGGAGAATATTGTTTCATTACTGATTTCATTAATGATCGGAATTTCCTAATTTATTTATGAATAGACGAGTTGTTTAGGAGCAATAAAAGAGAACAACAGGCGACCTTTCGACGGTCTAGAGGAAGTATGAGGGCACTTTACGTTTTCCTAATCTAAACAATTTTATCGATAAATATTTCAGACTAAATAAAGATATACGAACCTAATTAAAAGCCCTGCCTGTCGTTAGGCATCAGAGAGAAGCCACCTTTAGCTCCAGTGGAGACGTACGGACGCTCGCTGTTTCTATATACTTTACACGTTCCGCCGCCCACAATAACTGCAAACAGCTCCTATTGATGTCGGGTACATCTCCCCCTCAGAGACTTCGAATCTCGCTTCGTTTTGAATTATAAAAGGCAATGATTGGCCGCTTTCGTAATGAGTAGGCAGTGGTTTACGTTGGTAACGTGTAAGCCTTTGTTCACAAAACATTATAAAAATGGTACAAATGTTATTTATCAATGTTAATATTTGTATAAGCAATCACTCGCAATACTAATACAAGCTTTATAGTATTCAATGAATAACAAGTAAACCAAACAAAAACTTTCAAGTCAATTCTTATTGTGCCCAACAAAGAAAAAATGTATGTTATTTACTTTTTAATTTACAAATACAATTAATATAAATAAATAAATAAATATATATATATATATATATATATATATATATATATATATATATATACATATGACAGAATCACAATATAAGCGAATTTCCTTGCAACTTTCTATTTTTCACAGTATATGGTGTTAGACTATTATTTTTTTATTATTACTATTTTTTAATTTTTTTAGTTTCTAATTTATGCAGGGGATAACCCATCCATCTCTTTTAATGCTTCATTATGGCAAGGAACCTTTTTTCATAATTTCATATACTTTAGCTATGGGAAAATTAGCTCAGTGCAAAAGTGATGGCTGTCAAGCATGTAGATATTCAGTTCGAATCCGACCAAGACATTAACTTTTCTAAATTTAATTAATGAATAAATATCCACTGGAGGTTAAAAAAATGTATTTGATCGTGATTGAATAAAAACTTATTTGTTTGAAAATTTGTACAAGATATGAAGAAGTCGTAAAACCAAAACGCTTCCTCCAAGTAAGCATATAAGTTAAAAATTTAACAACCTTTAGTTAACAAAAACGTCTGGTCGCAAGTAATAGCAAAAGTGTAATAAGTAATTAACAACCTTCTCGTCTTGAACAGCAATAAGAATTCGACACACACACACACACACACACACACACACACACACACACACACACACACACACAGACACATGTATATATATATATATATATATATATATATATATATATATATATATATGTGTGTGTGTGTGTGTGTGTGTGTGTGTGTGTGTGTGTGTGTGTGTGTGTGTGTGTGTGTGTGTGTGTGTGTGTAGAGAGAGAGAGACAGAGAGTCAGCTAATAGGAATTGAAAAACACTCCAATGTAAATTATGATCTACTGACTTGGTGTACGTTTCAATCACAAGAACCATCCTCAGAGGCAACATATTACACACTCTATGTACATCGGGTTAGTAAAAGTATTAGATTACAGTGTATTATTATTTATTCATTCAACAAATTTTGCCTTCAAATATTCATGAGGATGCGTATTTAAATGGACAAGATTTTAATTGGTGCCTCTTCATTGCATGGTGTTGTGTTTTTAAGGTATCTGAATAAATGTTTATATCTGAATGTATTTTGAAGAAACATTAATGCACAAGTACTACTTGAAGCAGAAGTTTTTGTAAGTTTCCGAATGAATGAGGTATATTTGTGCATAAGACGTTATCATGGACTAATATGTTCGCGGACACGATATTTTTTACCCTCGCTTTTGATAGGAATAAAGTATCTATCTATCTTTAGGTTAATAGAGTGCAAAATTATATCTTTAAAGTATTTTCACTTTTATGAATTTAATTATCTATAATAGGAGACATGAGTCATAAATTGTAAAACACATAAAAGTTATGTTTTGGAGTTTTAAATTTACTAAACATACATAAAACAAGTAATACACAAAACTACTACACACAAACACATAACAATAAAAGAAAGTGAGTAAATAAAAATAAACAGCTTTCAATAAGAAAGAGAAATGAAACAAACCTTGAGTAAATAAAAAGTAAAACTACTATGGAGAAGGCGAGAAAAATTTGCAAATGTATTTCAATAATGTAATAAATAAATAATGTAAAATAGATAATAATGTATTAAATGCATATTTATTCAAATATTTCGATATTTGAAAAAGAAATATTCAACTATCTATTAGGTTGTTATGGAAACAAATAAAAAGGCACACCTCCCAAACTACTAAATAAATTATGAAAAAAATTTAAATGATGTATAAAATAATAAAGAAATTGTACCAGAATACATGAAGATTTTATGGTATTTTCCATCTTGAATGAAAATAAACGTAACTCAATGTAACAACTATAGGGAAATTACTTTCACTACAAACATTCTAGTAACATAACTTTGAATAACTAAGAACCAAAATAATTGACTAAAATTTAGATCAGTTTGGCTTTAACATGGAATAAAAAAAATTAATTCTAAAAATTGTTGAAATTGTAAATGGGTGTTTGCGATAATATATATATAGGTTTAGAGTTGACCAAGATGATTTATGATTGACTATTCATGATTTATTAAAACAAAATGAGTTTATGTTTTCGAGTGCGTTGCAGTCATGTATGTAGTTTACCAAATATCCATAACGGTTTTATTGATTGCGAGATTTAAATAATTGTTTCCTTGTTTATTAGAGTACATATGTAGGTAAAATATGTAGACTCTGAAAAGTCGAGGTTGATCCGGTCACACGATGTGTGGATGAATGGGCTATACGTAAAGTTTTAGTAGCGAAAACATTTTTATACTCCCCGAGCGCTGTTGCTGATGACACAACCTAAATTTAATGTAAAGTTATCAGTCAAAGACTTTTACCACCCGTATGAAATATTGCTCCATATACAACTTCTCCGCGTTTGTGTGAAATATTAGCGAACAACTGAAAGAAATAACTATTTGTATCGTCCTCTTTTCTATGCTCTGGTAAACACTTTTACTCAGGTAACAGCCTACATCATTCAAAAGAATTAAGAAGAAAGTAACATCAAGCCACGCCTCTTATATTTTTATGGTTGCTAAATGGTAAAACAAACAACTGAAGAGTCCTACTTTCGAGACCACAAACAATTTAATTCGGGAGTCGACTGGTTTCGCGTCTACACCGATGAGTCTAAACTAGCCAAATTGTTCGTTGCAACCCAAAGCAATTTAGTTTTGACGGAGTAATGTAGGTAGCACGGCTGGCTACAAAGGCACTTGCTGCCCGTTAATAGCAACAGACCAATAATGTGCCTTCGTTATGTACTCCTAGGGTGTCATAACTGCACTAGCCTACACCTCTTCATTAGGCTACTTCAAGATATTACGCACCCTAGAAGCAATCCCCCAAAATACTGGTCAATTAATCTACAATGGACCCAAGCCATGTCGTCAAAGCGGGTAATGAAAGACCAGATGATGTACAATGGGGTAAAACTCATTAACCATGGTAGGTACCTTATGGATGCAGCCATAACACAGAGCCACCAATGGTACGGCGAAGCCAGTGTCCACTGTCGTCAACTACAGCACACCCATATAGCCTTGCTCTGGCAGAATACAATACATGCCGCTCTGTCTCGATGTCATGATCAACAACATCTCAACTTACCCTGAAACGGACGGTCAGCTGTCCAGATAAGGTGAAAGACCAGGACCATCGTGTCACACGAAGGAGATCAAAAACCGAAGGAGGACAGCCTCCTGTATATGTGGAGTAGTCGACTGACCAGTGACCAGTCATCTGTTACCCCTCTGTTAGGGACCTCGCCCACACTGGTACCACGGAATCGTGAGAGCCCACTTTGCTCATCCGGCACTGGTCTCACGAGAAGGGGAAGGTGTCGTGGGGCTTGTGGATGTGCTGGTTAGAAGATAATTCCCTTCAAAATTCTTTGTGCAGAGTCGGTGGCGAATTGCAATGATCCAAAGCATTCTACTCTTTTAAGTCGAATGACGCAGGTAATTCAACTGTCCAGATACGGTGAAAGATGATAAATCGGTTATACTCGATTATAACATGTTCTATATAACGTCAATTCATTTTAAGCCAACACACGTACATTTCTTGAAGGTTTTGCATCATTTTTGTGAAGAGGGGTTGTTTCATGCTTGTTACAAACATGGTTATATTTTCCTGTAGTTGAACGATGACAGTTGGTGAGTCACCAAGGCTAATCTTCTTCATAATTTCCCAGACGTAGAGGTCAGTTGGTGTAAGATCGGTGGAATGGGCTGGGCAAGGAAAGTTTGTTCTAAGGGAGATGAGGCGATTGCCAAATGTTTCTTGTAGGAAAGGAATGTTGTCCAAGGCCTGGTGGCTGGTTGCGCCATCTTGATGAAATCATTGTGAACGAAAAGGCTGGTTTCAGGCAAAACAAAAACCTCCGTATCAAAGAATGACTCCGTATCTGAGAGTAAAAGCACTATTTATTTTAGCGTATGTGGTAATTATGTCTTTTTAAAACTAAAGGAATACAATTAAACAAATTCTCAATGCAACAAAAACACCAAATAGTTACTCTAAAAGTCTTCGCAGGCTTTTATTACATTTTAGTTCTACATACTTATCTAGGCATACAGTTATGGAATTAATTAGTTATGACCACCACAAACATAATTTGAATATAAAATTACCCTAAAAAATAATATTTTTAAATAGTAAAAAACTCTGTACTTTCGAAAGACGATTGAATATTGTTATATATACAGGCCAACGAAAACGTTCAGAAGTTATGTGGATCTTCTAGATAATATTAGAGTTTCACAAGTATACACATTGTATTATAGCATCCTATAAGCTCCAATGTGTCTTTCTATTAGGCATCTCTCTGAAATAAATTGCTCTGATTTTATGCCTTAAGACAACTTTGATACAAATTAATTGTTGATATTTGCTTCCAGAATAACTTTGTAATGGACCTAGTATCCAATTATATTCTTGAAATTACACATATAATAATAAATAAATAACTGAACACGGATTCAGAAAACAATATACTTTATTGTTATACACGTTTCGATGACTTTTATCATCATCATCATCAGTGACACTACTATAAGTTTACCACTTCAACTTACTATTGAAACGCGTATAACAAAGTAAATTGTGTAGTTATTTATAACCTCAAGTCACAAGCCAGTTCCATTATTACTTACACATATAATAATAATAATAACGAACAGATATATTATAATTTTTAAAAATATTATCGATTCAAAAGCAATATTTAGGACGATAAAACTAAATATTTACTTGTTAGTAATATCCATTTGTGGTATATATTTAAAGTTACACACACGCGCGTACACCTGCACACTTAAATTCGCGCACACTGGCAACGTGAATAGCCTAAATATAGACAGTAAGCTGGCAACCGACTGTAATGGTTTTCTCACGAAACATTTATTTTCCTCCTTGGGAAGATCCAATTCCAACCCAACCAGCCACCAGTTGATCCAATCTTCTCTAATTCAAGCGAATTGAATTACAGTTGGATGTAAGAGCGTCCTAATATTTCTGAAGCTATAATTTAGACTCTAATCCATTTTCTAATTTCGGCTTAGAGTTAACCTACGACGAATAAAAAGCCACTTGGCCTGGTTGGTTATAGCTCAACGTGTATTTTTTAGTTTATATTCAATGTGATTAAATGTTATTTACAAACAGGTTTTTAGAATATATATTTAAAGTAGACAGCCTTAAAACGTGTTAAAAATTAGGTATTTGAATTTATGTCATTTGGAAATACAAAATTTGTCAAACTAAAATGTTATAAAGAGCTGGAAAATAAAAATAGAGAAAATTGGATACAATAATTTCATAAAACAATTACGAATAATGTAACTACTAAAAGCACATCACCCAATAAAACGGAAACCTAATTAATTTAAGTGAAGGTATATATTGTTGCTCTATACACGGCCTAGAAAGAAACTATCAACTTCACGCTACACTATGGTAAAGTATAGTGTTATGTCTCTTGGGGGTTATCTTCTACCTAGTAAAATCGCTACCGGGGATCCGCTAAGAATATGTTGAATGTTTTACATGTTCTGGAAAGTTGGTTGAAATGCCACTTACAACATGTTGAATGTTTTATATGTTCTGGAGAGTTGGTTGAAATGCCACTTACAACATGTTGAATGTTTTACATGTTCTGAAGAGTTGGTTGAAATGCCACTTATAACATGTTGAATGTTTTACATGTTCTGGAGAGTTGGTTGAAATGCCACTTACAACATGTTGAATGTTTTACATGTTCTGGAGAGTTGGTTGAAATGCCACTTATAACATGTTGAATGTTTTACATGTTCTGGAGAGTTGGTTGAAATGCCACTTACAACATGTTGAATGTTTTACATGTTCTGGAGAGTTGGTTGAAATGCCACTTACAACATGTTGAATGTTTTACATGTTCTGAAGAGTTGGTTGAAATGCCACTTACAACATGTTGAATGTTTTACATGTTCTGGAGAGTTGGTTGAAATGCCACTTACAACATGTTGAATGTTTTACATGTTCTGGAGAGTTGGTTGAAATGCCACTTATAACATGTGGATTCTTGACTGTTTCTGGTAAAATCATTACGGTGGTACATAGGGCAAGTTGATTATTTTCTGATAAAATGGTTGAAAGGCTACTTAGAATAGATTGATTATTGCCTCCATTGGTAAAATCATTACGGTGGTACAAGTTGAATCTTGTATGTTTCCAGTTAAAAGGTTACTGTGCCACTTAAACTGGTTGAATCTTCTTGAACCATTGGTAAAATCATTACGGTGGTAGATGTTGAATCTTGTATGTTTCCAGTTAAAAGGTTACTGTGCCACTTAAACTGGTTGAATCTTCTTGAACCAATGGTAAAATAGCTAAAATGCAACTAAGGACAACTTGAATCTTGTCTGTTTCTTGTAAAGCGAATAATGGGCCACTTGGAATATGGTGAATTTCGACTGTTTACTGGTGCAGTGGTTATAATGGCACATATTATTTGTCGAGTATTGGGTGCTTCCGGTGAAAAGGTTACTTAAAACAGGTTGAATACTTTCTATATTAATGTAAATTGTTACAATGCCATTTAAAAACAGGTTGAATATTTTCAATTTTGTTGCAATGGATACAATGCCACTCAGATGGATAAGAACCGGTGGCAAGAGACTGCTTCCGGTGAAAGGTTACTGTGTCACTTAAAACAGGTTAAATCCTTTCTATATTAATGTAAATTGTTACAATGCCATTTAAAAACAGGTTGAATATTTTCAATTTTGTTGCAATGGATACAATGCCACTCAGATGGATAAGAACCGGTGGCAAGAGACTGCTTCCGGTGAAAGGTTACTGTATCACCTAAAACAGGTTGAATCCTTTCTATATTAATGTAAATTGTTACAATGCCATTTAAAAACAGGTTGAATATTTTCAATTTTGTTGCAATGGATACAATGTCACTCAGATGGATAAGAACCGGTGGCAAGAGACTGCTTCCGGTGAAAGGTTACTGTGTCACTTAAAACAGGTTAAATCCTTTCTATATTAATGAAAATGGTTACAATGTCTTTTAGAAACAGGTTGAATATTTTCAATTCTGTTGCAATGGTTACAATGCCACTCAGATGGATAAGAACTGGTGGCAAGAGACTGCTTCGGTGAAAATGTTACTGTGTCACTTTAAACAGGTTGAATCCTTTCTATATTAATGGAAATGGTTACAATGCCTTTTAAAAATAGGTTGAATATTTTCAATTCTGTTGCAATGGTTACAATGCCACTCAGATGGATAAGAACTGGTGGCAAGAGACTGCTTCGGTGAAAATGTTACTGTGTCACTTTAAACAGGTTGAATCCTTTCTATATTAATGGAAATGGTTACAATGCCTTTTAAAAATAGGTTGAATATTTTCAATTCTGTTGCAATGGTTACAATGTCACTCAGATGGATAGGAACCGGTGGCTAGAGACTGCTTCCGGTGGTAAGGTTACTGTGTCACGTAAAACAGGTTGAATGATTACGGTTTGTTGAAATGACTACAGTGTCACTTAGAATAATGCAAATATTCTCTTTTTCCTGATAAAATGTTTTCAGTGCCAAAAAGAACGAATAGAATACTTACTGTAAACAATAATTACTAAAATAGATGGTGCATATTATTATGAGAAATAGTGGAGCAAGAATCATTTACTTTCGAACTGTGTATAACCTTGTAAAAAAACTAACAATTTTATGTTATGCATTGAAACCTCAGTCAGCAAATCCACATGTTTATAAATCGTTAGTTCAAGAGGTCGAATACTATTGGAGATAATTTATTCTGAATGCCCTAGTATGATTTCAACTAATATTAGATAAAAGATCCGATACCTTCGATTTGCGAAATGTTATTTGCTGTAATTCCTTAGTGCAAAAACCAATGGAATTGTAACCAGATTAATCAATTTTTCTCTAGATTAATAAACAAATAAATATGTAATTTATCTTTATTTGAGCACTTGAACTAAGTATTAAACAAGTAATACAAAATTATTTCAAAATCAATTAGTACTTAAATCAACAAAGACATATTTTATTCTAGTTTCTTTTTATTTTATAATTACAATTATTATAAATATGTATAAACTTATGTCAGAATAACAATATTAGGTGGCAAAATAGAAAGCCACCTATTTGCCCAATTATTTTTGTTTGCTACTATTTATACTTTTTCTTTTTTTGTCTCTTGCATTGTGTTGTAGTTTTTTTCGCTTTCCTTTCGCATTTCCGTTTGTGAAGCAAGGTACGATACAGTTAATCCAGTTTTGTTTGTTTATTTTATTCTTTTAATTCATTTTAATCCTTGAATATTTATGATATTGTGTAGTAACCATGGTAAGAATTTAATGTTGTGCAATGGGAGTTTCAACGAGAACCAGATGTGAGCAAAATAAAAATTCATATACTTCTTTGAGAAACAAACCATTAGGTGTGGGAAATTTGGCTCAGAGCCAAGAGCGCCTGACTTTGAATATGAAAATTCTCAGTTCGAACTCGACTAGGACCCCATATTTTTATAATTAAATTAAAGAATAAATATTTGATAAACCTGTATTAACATCAGTTGTCATCATTATAGGTTAAAAGAAATGTATTTGAACTTGATTGGATGAATAAAAACACATTTTGTTAACGATTGAAACTTTGTACGATATATATATATATATATATATATATATATATATATATATTTTATTGAATATGGTGATATGTTTTCTTGTAATATAGTTAATAAATTAAAAATATTTCAAAAACAAGAATACTTTTAATGAATATATTTATTCAAAGCTTTTCGCCGATAAAATAGTACCAGCATCTTCAGGAAAATAATTATCTAATAAAATATTTTTACAAAATGCATGTAAAAATATTTTATTAGATAACTATTTTCCTGAAGATGCTGGTACTATTTTATCGGCGAAAAGCTTTGAATAAATATATTCATTAAAGTATTATTGTTTTTGAAATATTTTGAATTAATTAATTATATATATATATATATATATATATATATATATATATATATATATATATATGTGTGTGTGTGTGTGTGTGTGTGTGTGTAAGAAGAGTGAGATTTAATAGAAGGAATTTAATAAATGAGAGAACGGACTGGAGTCTAAAAACAATATTGGATTCCTTTTCATTACACATACAAAATACTACTACACTAATTACAATAACTGAAAACATTATAAAACTCAATAAAATATAGTCAAAAAGATAATGCAATAAGCCACCAATGAAGTGAGAGTCATAAAATCATCTAAAAAACTAAAAACAGTATCAAAACTAAGAGAACAACAATATTTACATATAAAACAACAAACAAGAAGAAAAAATAAAGTCTTAAACGATCAAATATACAAATTAACACTATCACGAAGTTTAGCAGAGTTTGAATGGAGCGTTTAGGTGTACTATTCTTTTATTATATATAACAATTAAATAGTAACTTACAGCTTCTAACAA
>JBAIZL010000004.1:145784731-145849731 GCA_036971475.1 Prosapia bicincta | reverse complement strand
CAAAATCAAATTTGTTTCATTTTTTAAATAAAACTGTCTTTATCTTTGACAATACCTTTTTCAAACCTTTTCAAATAAACAATCATTTTATGTGATTTTGCAAATCTTGAACATTTGATTTTAAATTCTTGTACATAAAATTAGACAATGGAACTTTTAAAACTTGACTTCATCAACAAATAACTTTAACCCTTTTAATTTAAAAACTGATCCTTTGAATAACATAAGTTATATCAATAAACAATTTTATCCCATTTAAAAAACCATTAAACTTTTTGAAAAACAAGTTATATCACTAAACCATCTTATCCAATTTAAAACACCATTAAACGTTTTGAAAAACATAAGTTATATCACTAAACAATCTTATCCCATTTAAAACACCATTAAACTTTTTGAAAAACATAAGTTATATCACTAAACAATCTTATCCCATTTAAAACAATTAATATTAAAAAAAACAAGTTATACCAACCAACAATTTTTTACATTTCTATAACTATTTAAACAAACATATTACATCTTAACTTGAAATTCTTAGCCTAACAATTGATTTACTAGACCCACATAATCTTTGCTGAATATTTACTTTTTATTTTTACTATCTACTTTAAATCAAAGAAATTGTTTCACATTTTAGTTTTGTCCCCTTTTTTCTATTTCACAACCCTTTTATTTTATTTCCAAATAATTTTGTAAACCCTTAAACCCCTTTATATTTTAATTAAATCTGATTTATAATTGTTAATTAATTTTTCATTAATTAATTTTAATTTATTCCCATTAATTAATTTTAACCCTTTCTCATTAATTAATTTTAATTGCTTATTATTAATTAATTTTAATTAATTCTCATTAATTAACTTTAACTCTTTCTTAATAATTTTAAATATTTAACGTTGGTCAAAAATACTAAAAAAAAGAAACCTTTTCTGTTGAATCATCTGTCTTATTTGTCTTCTTTTGCACAAAACTCATAAAAAAATTTCTTTACACCTGTTTACATTTTATTCATTTATGGCTAATTTTTTATATTAAAAAAACCTTTAATTTCTAACATTTACTTAATTAATTTCTTTCCAAAACAATTTATACTTTCTCTATTTAAAAAAATTTCCAATTTACTAACAATTTAATTCTATTTCATATTTATAAACTTGTTTGGAGGACTCCTCCATTTTGTGGTGGGAATTTCCCCCACTAAACACTACCCCCTCTAGTTCATGAATTAAACAAAGCCATTGTTTGAAATTCTTTAACTCCAAAAAGAAATTTTATTTGAAATTGAATTATTTAAAATGTCAACTTTCCCCAAAATTTGTTCCATATAGAATTTTTAATTAAATGAAAACGAGAGAAATTAACCTGACCTTAATCGCAGGGTCACTCCTAAATCCTAGTAGATTTTTCTTTCTTCTCCCTCGAGATCGTTTGTTTCTGGGGTGGTCATCTTGGTATGCGAGTGTCACCGATCTAGACTGTTGGCGTCCCTGCTGCGAATTCCTTTGTCTACCCTTCCAGTACGTCCCTTCTGCGTTGACGTAGTAGAATTTTATATCCCGATTTTGAAATTTATAAAATTTTTCTCTCCCTCTTTCAGTTCTTAAGTTCTTATTGTTCAATTATTTATTTAATTATTTATTTTTCACTGTTCATATATAAAAGGTTGATTTAAAAATTGACATTTATTTAAATTTGGATTTCTTCACTATTCACTGTTTTATATAAATTCTGAAGCACTGTTCTTTATAAATTACTTTACTGACTGTTTTAATTTTTCATATTGTTCACCTCTAACACACACAAACTTCTTAAGATCGCCGCCACATAGATGTTAAACTTTGGAGATCTCTTTTGGAGAAGTTACCTCCTCCAAAAGGGTTCCAAACCACACGCGACTACAGTCTCGCGCTTAGCACGTCATTTGCATCGCCGTCATTTACAGATCACAAACTGAAACAAAGGCTTGTGACCTGGAGCGACCACACCGACGTCCTCCCTCTTTGAAGTCTCGAATAACGCTGTCTATTTTAACCCCGCTGGGCTTTCTCGTTCCCACGAGACGTATCGTACCAGGTTTTGTCAACCAATGGGGTGGCTTCTAAGATCTAAGTCACGACAGCATGCGACTTTTTCCACCGCTGGGCTTCCGCTTTAGCACACAAAGCAGGCTCACTCCAAAATGATCAAAATGTTGTCTGTTTCTTTAATTTGGGTTTAACTCTTCTATTTGGCGTTTTCGCGAATTCTAGTACAGGGCATCTCCTTTCCCTCTTGACAAGCCGCGTCTTCTCGAATGTCGATGGTGATTGTAGGAGTATTTTGAGGTTTTCTCTCCTTTCCATGTAATTTACTTGTTTTTTTTTTAAATATACAAAACCCCTTATCCTATCTAATGGCTTAGCTTTCTCATTTTTACATTACGAAATTTTAATATTATTGCGTCGGTATTTTCTAATCTGAATTCTACGCAGTGTGTGTGTGTATACACACTTAATCCCTAAAGATCTTTATACCTGCAAAGAAATTTTTAACGTAAAAACAAATAATGAAACATCAAAGAGGTCATGCATTTTATGGTCTAGAATTTAATACGAGTGTATTTACTGAAGCTTGAAGGATGAAGCATGTTTACCATTTTGTAGCAGTTTGTTAAACCATACTTTTCAATTATTTTGTTTTAAAAGTATTACTTCAGGATGCTCTAGACACTTCAATAAGGCTCGTGAGGGATATATTCTCCGTTTAAAAAATATAATTCAGCTACTGAATGTTAACTTTGATCGAACTGCTTACACAGTCACTATAAAATAATTTATTTACTGAATCACTTAAAGGAACTATTATTCCGATAAGAGTAAAATGTGATTTCAATTTTACGCTAACAAATTCATTTCGGTATAGAAATACTTTTACGTTTTAGTAGGAGTATTATTTTTAGAAAATAACTTACTCCTATTCAACGCAATGGGTACGAAGACGGAAAGCTTCCCACTTTGTTGCAGTGGGTAATAAACCAGGCCGGTTGTCCTGGAATATAATTCATTAGCGTATGCAATCCAATGCCTTATTCATAATGGACATCACATGTTAACACAATATCAGTTGAGATGGATTGCCAACGATGGAAGTCATATATGACAATGTTTCACAGAGGACGATTTTATACCATATTCCCAAAAATCTTTCGTTTAATTTCATTGTTGTCTTTGTTAAAGTGAAAATGTCTTCTTATATTAATTTGTTCTTTGGTGTAATGTATCTGTTAAAGGCTTTCCAGATTCTCCTTAAATTTATTGTTATCGTTATATTGAATTAGACGTATTTATATTTATGAAAATATAAATTAATTAATATATTTATTAAATGATAAAAAATTTTTAATAACCTTATCCCTTAACAATTTTCAATAATAATGTAACATAACCTACGTGTTTAAACAGTCGTTTCATAACATAGCACAAAATCAGCTGTTGCTTGAAATCACATGTTGTTATTCAATTCACTTTGAGGTGACTCATAGCGTAACCTGACGGAAATTAAACTGCCGCGGAATTTTGTGTTTATGTCCATCCAACATGTTTTTATAGGCATCGCTATAAACGTTTCAACTTCAAAAATACACCCATTTTCTGTGACCACACAATGGACAAAACATGACCTAACAAACTTGCTTTAGTTCTTTTGGAAGACATATAGCGTGGACCACGTAACCGTGCGCTTGACCTTGATTGATCGCAGTAGGCGAGACGGGGGGGGGGGTGAAGGGTCAGTATAAATATTTTCTTACAAACATGATAAAACTAAAGGCTAAAATAGTTAACTCAAAATCTCACCAAAAAAAATATTACTGGTATTAGCCAAGCACTGAGGAAGGCAACATCGTCGCCAAAACTAGTCTGTTGTGAACTAGTGTGTTTGTTTATTAAAAATTAATTTTAGGTGAGATTTTGATTAAACTAATTTGACTTTTACCTTCGTGAATAGTTCTCACTAGATAAGCTCTAATTAACTAAATGATAAGAACTGTCTAAACACTGACTTGCAAAAGACGATCGATATTAGATAAATTAGATTCAAATATTAGTATGAAATAAAAAATATTCTTGAAATATGTATAGACATATCGGATGCAGAAGCTGTTTTATAGAATATTCTCAATAAGTAACATGTTTACAGAAGTGGTAGTACAAGCAAGGCCAAGAGCACGGTAAGTACAGTACCACTCAGTCCTTATCGTCAGACCATTAGCTACAACATTTCACCTTAGATCTGACCGACGCTTTTGAGGTCGTACATGATGACAATTGTTACTATATCAGTCCCGTGGAATTCCACGTTTCCATGGATATATTTCAAGTTCAGTAACTCTAAACTGGCTAGAGCATAGCAAAACCCTTCTTGAGTTATAAGTTTTGTTAACATTATTTTGCCTTCCAGGCACCAAAACTATACACTTTGACTGGCATTAAAGTAACAACTCCAACTTTAAAAGTTTACACTTCAATTAAAAAAAAAAAACATTAAACTTTATTAATAGGATTTTATGAATGTTTTTAATTTTAAAAAAATGATATTATTGAGACTTTATATCAAACCATGAGGATAGAACTACACTCTTTATCTCCTAAAACGAGTAATAAAACTGTTTCGTAGGTATTATCCTGTTTCACAGAGATAGCAGGACACGTGTTGAAGTGCTAGAGCGATAGACTACAGCTGGAAATTAAAACTATCGACGAGAACAGAAATCCTCTTTATTTAATACCCTCTTTATGCGTAAAAACTAGAGATAGAAATCTGTCAAACTGCTGTGTTGTGGAGTAAATGCAAAATGTGTGTTCGCTTCGCTTATTAAATTTCCAACAAAAGGGAGCTTTACAGGAGATGAAGGGACGAACAATTTGCTGAAAGCATGTTAGCAAATAAAAGTGAAATAATTTTGTATCCATATTTTTAGAGTAATTCTATTCTATGAAAGTTTGATGTAATACATACATTTATATATAACGTTATTGTTTAGAATTTCACTTCCTGATTTTGTTTTCGAGTTTTAAAAAACTTTAGGTTTTTTCGTTTTTAAATAGGGCTTAATTTTAAAAGCAAGAGAACCGTGCTGTATTAATCATATATATATTAAAACAACATAGGTTATTCAAATACAAGAATATTTATTAATTTATATTCAAAGCTTTTCGTTGATAAACAGTACCAACATCATCAGGCATGAAAATTCTGATGATATATATATATATATATATAAATATATATGTGTGTGTGTGTGTGCGTTTGTGTTTGTGTGTGTGTGTGTGTGTGTATGTGTGTGTGTGTGTGTGTGTATGTGAGAGAGAGAGTGTGTGAGTGGGTGTGTGTGAGTGGGTGTGTGTGGTGTGTGTGTGTGTGTGTGTGTGTGTGTGTATTGGATATTTCATATTTATTTGTTATATGTTATTATTATTGTATTATTTATTTGACATTAATATTTAATAAAAGGTCTAATATTTAATATATAACAGAAAATATTTGTCAATGCTTTACGCTGACCATTTTCAAGGTCAGCAGCCTTTGATTATTTCCTAGGAAATTTTGTACCTAGCAACTAGGCAAGATTAAATATTGAAAATGATGATACTGCGGTGAGCAACGGTACCGGCCGTTCATTATAATCTTGGTTTTAGAATATTTAATGTTAAATAGTTTGCATTTTATTAATTATCTTATTATTTGAACTTTCACTTTTATTCAAAGCTTTTTAGTAACTACCAGTATTGCATTAACAAGATCATATCGTCTGTCGGAACAAAACATATATTATAGTAGTGGTGTAAAACACAGTCACACGAGCACACACACACACACACACACGCTCACGCCATGAACATATACACACACGTGTATATATATATATATATATATATATATATATACATGCTGATACGTATTCCTTCACAGATGGAGAAATATAATGAATAGTTACTATCTGGAGTACATCCGTTCATTCTGCAGTCCATAAATTCGCAGTTCCGACGTTTCGCTAAAATATCATCCAGCATTGACGAGACGAATCCAACAACAGTAGACTCGCTCTTCTACTGTTGTTGGGTTTCCCTCGTCAATTCTGGATGAGATTCTAGCGAAACGTCGGAACTGCGAGTTTATGGAGTGCAGAATGAACGGATGTACTCCAGATAGTAACTATTCATCATATACAAACATGTACATATATACATTTGTATACATATAAACAGTTGCTGGCCTTTACTGTAATAAAATAAATGATAGACCGTTAGTAAATCAAATTTGGTAATTTCTCTAAACATTTGAGAAAAACGTAATTTCAATCTAATAACCTTTTATTAAGAAGTAGAAATTTATAAAAGTGTAAAACTGTTATTTCTTTACACAAATTATAAAAAAAGAATCTGAGAGTCAAATTATTGTTTAAATTTTCATATGAAAATTATATTGACAAATTAAAAAAAAATGTTTTTACGACAGCACAAATTTGAATCTTCACCCAGAGTCACTTTATGAGTATGTAATATGTTTCCAAAATAAAGCCAGGCAGAATGTATTACCAATATTTAATTCTGGGCGCATATTGTTACGGAAATGAAGTTTAAATTAAATCTGCTTAGAACAATTTGAATAACTGGCAACTGAATTGAAAGCGGGCAAGGGCATTGAGAGGAATGGGGGAGGGGGTTTGCGTAATTGGGCAAACATCAAACGGGCTTCATATTAAAGATGCAGTGAAAAGAACTGAGCCTTTGGCGGAGGGAAGTACGATTTGGCCATGCATTGAAACTTTCCGTGTTTGATCTTTGCTGCTTTCAAACTCTACAGTTTTTCTAAATACATACCAACAATTTAGATATATATATATATTTTGTAAAATATGTGTGTTTATTTCTGTCTCTTTGAGCCTAAGAATACAATATTTTATTACACATTATCTCATTAAAGTACACATTCCCATCCTTTTTCCTATAGCTGAATGGGTCTTTCGTTTTAGTCCCTAGAGATTGTAAATTGGACATTTCTTTGGGCTAAATCTTATGTTGCTTTTACAACAATATTAACTTCATTATCAACAACAAGGATAACAACAAAAAGTTAAACATAATGATAGTTACTTGTTACACTTTTGCTATTACTTGCAACCAGACTTTTTGTTAACTAATGATTGTTAAATTGTTAACTTACACTTGGAGGAAACGTTTTCGTCTTACGACTAGCTGGCCTGAGCAACCGGGCGGGTCCACAGGTGGCGGATAGTGGGACGGCCTACAGAAATGTAGGTTACCTGTGAATAAGGATTCCGGAAGGTTTCTGAATATGCAGGCCTGGACCAAGGCAATGGTTCAAAGATGAGGAATTATCCCTCCTCGTCAGTCAACCGGTTGGGTGTGGTAGAAATAACTGCTCTGACTGGGGAGACTGGGGTAGTTGGGAATTAAGTCCTCACAATGCTACTCTCACCTCCCGGGTTAACAGGGCCAAAAGGGCACTGATGACAGTGAGAAGAATGGTGGGTAAGAAATAAGGACTGAACCCATCAATGATGCACTGGATGTATCTGAGGGTGATAAGACCTATGATTACCTATGGTGCTCTGGTGTGGTGGACAAAGGCCAACCAGGCACAGGCAAGAGCTCAACTGAGCTCTATCCAGAGATTGGCTTGTCTGTGCACACTGGGAGCGATGTTAACTACACCTGGTGCAGCAATGGAAGTAATGCTTAACCTCCCCCCCTTGAGCTTGTCCTTAGGGGAGAGGCGAGGCTGGCGTCATGGAGATTGCGCAACTCGAACAACTGGGCTAACCTCCCACATGTTTCGGGACATATGAGTATCGAGTGCGTGGTCAAAGAACCCGTCTTGGAAATGGGCAGCGACCACATTACTCGAACGTTTGCACCTGACCAGGCCCACCATACTATGATGGAATGGTCAGGGACATTAACATCGGGAGCTCAGATCTGGTACACAGATGGCGCCAAGATGGACTTTGGCACTGGAGTGGGGGTGTATTGTAAAAACCCAAGGGTAAAACTAGTTTTTTCCTTGGGGAGGCATACCTCTGTCTTTCAGGCCGAAATATATGCTATAAATGCCTGTCTGGGAGAGATAGCGAGAAGGGGAACACACGGGACCCGGATTGCTATTTTCTCCGACAGTCAGGCAGCAATTAAGGCACTAAACGGACATGTGGCCATCTCGGCCATAGTCAGGGAGTGCCTAAATAACCTACAAGCCCTGGCAAGGCACTATCAGATCAAGATAGGTTGGGTGCCAGGGCATAGGGGAATACTTGGAAATGAAGCTGCAGATGCGCTGGCCAGAGAGGGGTCTTCGACTCCCATGATTGGACCGGAGCCTGCGGTAGGTATTTCCAAATCCATGGTCAAGATGGCATTGCGAAGGTGGATGGCTGAAAGACACTGTGAGCACTGGATCAGGGCTGAAGGGATGAGACACAGTAAGCTAACCCTTAGGAAACCTTCCTTGGGGCTGCAGAAGAGTCTCATCTATCTGTCTAGGCAGGAACTGAGGATAGTCACAGGTCTACTCACGGGACACGGTGGACTAAGGAAACATATGCATAATATGGGTATCTACAAAGATGAACCAGTGTGCAGATTATGCGGGCAAGAACTGGAGACCGCCACACACATCATTTATAGATGTGAAGCACTTGCCGAGAGGCGCTTCAACCTCTTTGGAGATAGCACAGCTCTGGAAGAGGATGCTGAAGGTAAAACACTAGTCAGAAAACTTCTAAACCTGGTAAGAGGGAAGGGGCTATTTGACTAGATCAGGGAGGTAAGTACAATATACCTTAAGGTAGCAGTGCTTTGGGCAGTTTTAAACCCGCTCCCAAGTCAAGAAAAAAAACCCGCCCAACAATATACCAACTACGGATCAACTCCATTACATATGCCAGCACAACAACAGTATTATCATCGGCGATTTCAATGCCCAGTCAACTCGATTGGGCTACAACTCCTGCAATGCTACTGGCAAGACTATTGAAGACCTAATAGACTCAAGCAACCTAATCCAGGTACCGTCAGACTATACCTTTTTGTCCTGCGCTGGGTACACTAGCACACCTGACTTGGCAATCTTCAATGCAAATCTTTTGGTCAGGACCAAATTGACACTGAATGATGCAATGGATGGATGCGGACACCGCTGTCTCCAACTGGAGATATATAACAAAAACCAAAGGAAAGAAAAACGTAAGCTTCCTCGCTGGAACTTCAAGAAAGCTTCATGGAACGTTTTTTAAAATCTAACCACACCTTTACTCAAGGTGATCTCATAGATGATAACCCCGATGAATCAGCAACACGTTTCTCCACCAATCTGATTCAAGCAGCTCACCAAAGCGTACCGAGAGGTCAAGTAAAGAAATATAAACCCTTTTGGAACGCCTCTTTGGAAAAACTTAAGCAGAAGTGAAATTAATGCCGCAACGCAGCAGAAACCTCGAAACATCTAGAAGACTGCAGAAAACTACAAAAAGCTCAAGCTGACCTTCGCCGGGCCATTACAATTTCTAAGAGAGAGACTTATGGAGGATTTGTTGCGAATCTGGACTATAGGAAGGATGGTTTGAAAGCGCACAGATTCTTATCCAGTTTGAATAACGAGAAGGGTACACATCACTGGGAACCCATAGTGATAAATGGAAAGCTCTTAACTACACTCAAAATGGTGAAGTTCTACTTTATAAATACATATGTCAGAATATCAATATTAAGTGACAAAATATTCTAGTTTATTCTAGCTTATTTCCTTTCAATTTTCCATTTCCTTATCTATTTATGGTGTTGGACTATTATTTTGTTTGTTATTATTTATATGGTTTCTCTGTTTCTCGTCCCTAGCATCGTATTTAGTTTCTTCTAACTTTTCTTTTACATTGTCTATTTATGAATAAAGGTTTGATATCGTTAATCCAGTTTATTTTATACTTTTCGTTCATTTTTAATCCTAGAGCATTATTTATGATAATGTGTGGTAACAATGGCAAAACTTTATGGTTGTGCAATAGAATGGGGCAAGAGAAATCATCCACCATAGGTTTTAAAAAATGAAGGTTTTAAACTTGATTGGATGAATAAAAACGTATTTTATTAAAGATTGAACATTTGTACAAGATATATATCAAAAGGGTGTAATCTAATACAACGAATTTAATAAGGCTACGTAATTAGAACAGATATTTTCTCTCAGAGGAAATTGCAAAAAAAACATTTCTAACAATAGTTGCCGATTTATTGATTTTGTTTTACTTCTAATAGTTCAAAGCTCGTGATAAATAAATAAATAAATAAATAAATAAATATATATATATATATATATATATATATATTGTACAAATTTTCAAACGTTAATAAAATACCTTTTTATTCATCCTATCATGATCAAATACATTACTTTTTAACTTATAGTGTATGACAATTGATGTTAATACAGTTATTTTCAAATATATATTCAATAATTACATTATAGAATTTGGGGGTCTAGATCGCATTCTAGCTTAGAAGCTTCATATTATAAACCAAGCGCTTTGGCACTGAACCAACTTTCCGTGGATAGAAATGAACTTCTCAAATATTTATATGAAAAACCTGTATTGTATAACCTTAAATTGTTGGCATTGCTACCATACAATATCGTAAATAATGTTCTAATATTAAAAAGTAAAGGAAAAAATAAAAGAAAAAAACCGTATAAATAAACAAATAATAGATCGGAAAATGTAAAATTGCAAATAATTTTTTTTTTAATTTTTCCACTTAATATTGTTATTCTGACATAGGTATATACATATTTATATTGGTTGTAATTATAAACTAAAAAAAACTAAAATAAACTTTTCTTTGTTGACTTCAGTTCGAATTGTTTTTTTTTAAATGTTTTATATTACTTGTTATTGCGGAGGAGAATCTTGCGACAGTTATGTGAGTATCTTCATGAATATGTTGTGTTCAGTAACCGTCTTTTCTTCCTTTTTCTTTTTCGATTGTATTTAAACACATATATAATTTTATTTGCCCTAAAATCGGAAATATAGTATAATCAGTAAAATCATTCCCATCATAGGATGAAATACGTAGTAAACTATTTAGATAAAAGCAACCTATTAATACAAAAAACGTTTTATTTATATCCCTCCTTACATTTCGATTGCAATGCAAATCTTCAGAAGAAATTATTACTCCATGAGTTATTCTTACAAATAAAAGTTATTCTTGTAAAAATTTCTTCTTAAGATGATACGTAAAAAATGAATATCAGTATTTAAATAAATGTTTTTGTGGCTAGGAGGTTTTATTTATTTAAAATAAAAAAGTGCAGCACAGTTGCTCCAAGTTTGTTATTTTTGTTCATTATTATGACGTACTTAACGGCCATTCATTATGTATTCTCAGTATTATTATTAAGCAGTTAATTATTGTTTTAAAACGTCAACTGGTTGATCTTCCAACCAGTTGCAGTCTCTATATTTGTTGCAATATAATTGTCCAATATATTATATATATTATACTAATATATAATTAATAAATTAAAAATATTTCAAAAACAAGAATGCTTTTAAGGAATATATTTATTCAAAGCTTTTCGCCGATAAAATAGTATCAGCATCTTCAGGAAAATAATTATCTAATAAAATGCTTTTACAAAATTCTGAGAATTTTTGAGTACTTTTACAATTTTGTAAAAGTATTTTATTAGATAATTATTTTCCTGAAGATGCTGTTACTATTTTATCGGCGAAAAGCTTTGAATAAATGTATTCCTTAAAAGTATTCTTGTTTTTGAAATATTTTTAATTTATTAACTATATATACAAGAAAACATATCACCATATTTAATATACTAATATATAATTATATAATATATTATAATATATATTTATATTATATTAAACTCTTTCTTGAAGTCTATTGCTCTTCTCTCTATAGATCCAACCTATTTGTCTTCATTTAGGTTCAATATTATTATTAACACATAGCTTCTAAATTCATTGCGGAATTTTAGTTTTTTAATGTTACTAAATTCGAAAAGTTTTCCACTCCTTGCTTTATACCATTCGTGATTTTATTTCGTCAGTTTTTGCTACCCTTAAGTGAGCTGCGATTTCATTTCTAGTCCAGTTTTTTTTCTTCAACTTTAACTTCGTCAACCACATTTTGTTCTGATATATTTCTGAAGTATTTACAATCATTATAATGTTTCATGTTTCCCATCACTTGTTTTTACCTGTTCTTAACTTTCCTCATTTCTTCGATCACGTTTCTACTCTCAAGATAACATTCGTAGTTCAATTATCTCCTGCTCAATCAACTCGTTATACACATTTTAATTTGATGTATTTCTGAAATATTTACAGTTAATATAATGCATACACAAAGGTGTATGAGTTTATGATAGGATAAATGTTAAGACGTGAATCTCCGCTTGTGCAGCACGAGGATCATGGCTCACGTGTCCAGCGACCGACCCCTGTCTCATGAGATTTTCTCTAAACTATACTACACGCGTAATATATAATGGGCTATAAATGCCTGATAAGCAATAACTCTAACAAAGTTTTAGTACAGTTGATGTCAGTCACAAGAGCAGCTCCTACCTGCGAAGGTATTATATACGTTATTAAACCTTAACAACGGATTCCTCTATATTATGTGAGCAATATACTGTAGAAATACCAGAAGACTTCTCTGTACATTGTACATTAATTTAATATATTAAATCGCAAGCTCCATGCGGCTATTAAGCAGGCGCAAGTAAGGCGCCGTAACTTCAAGTACGGAGTTTGAAATATTTAAATACGTCGAGTAATATTTGAAAATAATTGTACTTGAACTAGTTTTCCATTTTACACGAACCTAGAATATTAGTTATTGCAATAGTTTGCCTTGTTTAGTATTATTTTCTAACACATTAAAAAAAAAAAACAAACTAAATCCCTTTAAATAAATGATAAGACGGTTGACTAGACAGTTTTATTTATTGCAACGTTTCGGCAACTAATTTGTTACCTTTATCAAGCCTGTACTGCTATGAAAAACGAAGTCAATACATATAGAGTTTAAATGTTTAATATGAGGAGGCAAAACATCAAACCCCCTACACTTTACCAAAATTTCCTTTGAGCTGTAGCTCTACTAATTCGTCTTTCCGCACTACTAGTAATGAACAAATAACTATCTACTATCCAATGCCCAATCTTTTCTTTTGAACCATTTGATGACGAGCTGACCTGGATAACTTACTTGAGTGGCTCATCATCATCTCCGGAATGGTCGAGTGCATCGCAATTCGGCAGATGATCCGCATTCATTGTATCGTGTCCACAGATAGGAAAATCCTGTGTTGGGAGCACACCGATGCGATCTAGATGGGCGGCCAGGTAGTCGTGACCTATCTGCATTCTGAACTTGTCAACGCCTACAGCACGTGAAGTCTGTGGTCACTGGCGTTGCTTTTTTTTCTGCTGATTGCTGTGTGAGTTGCTGGCCCGGTCGATAGTTGCGTTGATGTTTTCTTGCTTTGAAACGAGGGCATATAAATAGGTTGTGCCATGGATGCATTTTTTTTGACCAGAAGGTTTGCCCTCTCATTTCCATAGATGCATGGCTTGCGATCGATTGTAAAGTTATATGCTAACCTTTATTTGCCAGGTGTTCCAGGTCTTTTCTTGTTGCCATTGTTCCTTTGCAGCCTGTATCCGTATTGCGCGATAATAGATTAATAAATACTTTGAAACACTTTGCAATAAATAAATAAAAGAATTTTGACTCGATATTCAACCGTCATCATCAATTATTCAATTCTCATTTCCAGTAGTCCAATAAACATTAATAGATCCCTTAAATTTTCTTCCTTTCAGATTGGATCCAAAACTTCCTCAGCAAAATCTCCTACTGACTATCCGCTATAAAAACGACCTGTCTATTATTATTTACTCTTTTTGAGCAAACTGCTCTGCTACTTAATTTATTTTAACACTTACTTATTTAAGCAATAACTCATTGTCAAAGCAACTCTTCTCTGTACGTAAGTGTTAGTTAAATATAAACCATTGTATTTTCGTTACCCGCTATGCAAAGCTTCAATGTTAACAAATAATCAATACTAGGGGCTTGCAGCAGCAATTGCTGCTTATTTATTTATTATAATAACACTAAAACATCGGTTAAACTTATTATAATATCTTCATTCAAATTTTTGTTTTTTGACCTTCTTATCTGATGTTGACAACTGTTGAATCATTTATATAACTGACCACATGAAGATATTTGCTCATATGGAGAACCTTAGCAGTCAACCTTTTCAAAATGTTGTACTGTTTGTTCCCTTTTTCAGCGGCGGACCTAATGTGCTCGTTCCATGATAATTTGGAGTCCAGTGCGACGCCCAGGTATTTAGATAGCTTAACTTGGCCTAGAGTTTTTCCACCATAGTACACTTTCAAGGAGTTTGTAACTTAGTACACTTAGTATTATTGCGAAATCTTCTTATGTGGTATGCAATATTTCTCGAATAGAACCATAACTTATGATGCTAATTGAAATGATGGAACATAGCCGTAAAAATTAGGTAGGTTCAATTAAACATTAAAAAAAATCTATATAAATATAAAATTAATCTTTGTTTTGTATTACAAATATTACAAACAACAATAAACCGATTTATAAATACATTAACTTCGTGAAATGTTTCATTGTACGTAACTTTGTATTAAAGATGAATATAATTAGCATATTTTTAATTTTAAAAGTAAACAAATTATTGTTTAAAATAATTGTTGTTTTAATTATTGTTTAAACTTTTTTTTAAAGTTATTGTTAAAAATAATTGTTGTTTGAATTATTGTTTAAAATATTTTTTGATTAAATTATTGTTGAAAATATTTTTTGTTTAAATAATTGGTTAAAATTATTGTTGTTTAAATTATTGTTTAAAATAATTGTTGTTTAATTTATTGTTTAAAATAATGGTTGTTTAAATTATTTATTTTTTAAATTATTGTTTAATATATTTGTCAAATAGTAATTGATAAATATTTTAAAAAATGTGGTCTTTTAGAGTTTTTTATTTGGTATTCAATAATGTGTAAATGAATGTAGTAAACAAATACTGAAAAAATGAAAACCCAATAACCACAATAAAATTAACTTGCTGTTTTTGCGTTGTACAAACCGATTTTTTTAAAAATTATTACTATTGGTATCACTATTTTTTAACAAAAGTATCAATAAGTAGTGGTTTTTTTCCTAGAAATATCAGTAGTAGTAAAATTAATTCTTCAAAAGAATTATTGATAAAACTAGTAGTTAAAAATAGCTCCCATTTTTATACAGTTTGCTCTTTCTTATTCCATTTTTATGCGGATAACAATTACTGACCACATTTCTGCAAACTTCCAGTGTTTTGTTACTTTGAAATTCTGTGAATATAAAGTCAATTGGGTTTTTTTCACTTCTAATTTATCCTAAAATCTTATGTTCTGAGTTCGGTTTGTATCCATAAGAGTATTCTTCATGACGTTATTGGAAAATTACTTTAACAATTTCCTTTCTTTTTCTTCATAAGTTTCAATGTTGAGCATCCTAATATGAACCTTGCGAGAGCTACATTCATTTTATCTATCACTCGGAAAGCTTCTTGTTCTCTAATATAGGTTTTGGATAATGTTTCTGACATAAATATGTCAAATGGACCAAAAGCGGTAATGTAGATAAGTAATTTAAATGTATGTCACAGATGTACAATATCTATGTAGTAAAATGTTTGTGAAATATCTTTCTAATGTCTCTTTTTTATGTTGCAGGAGTATGGACTTACAGAAAACCAGGAGTACGTAAGTTGTAACCCTTTAAAGGAGTTTAAAATATACATTTTTTGTACTTCTCATGGGTAAAAGGTCTTTCTTATATTTCGAAATTTTTCCGCTTTTCCACGAGCCACCCTTTATACACAGCAGCTAGATATTTGAATACATAATTGAAGGAGTTTTCATTTAAACAATTATACCACGCAATATATAACTCATTATCATTATATTGCATTTATTATAGTAATTTATTGAAATACAGGTATGTTTTTATGCTTATTAAATGACAAACAAGTTATATAAAAAACTATTTTTTAAAGTAAATTCCTACTGAAGTCAACAAAGGAAAAATTATAAATGTTTTCTTATTTCCAGTTTGTTTCTTTATTTTATTCTATTCATTAAATTTCAACCCTAGAGTACTATTAGGATATTGTGTGGTTCACCATGGCAACAGTTTAAGGATGTACAATGAAGGTTTCGACGACAACTGATGGGGGGGGGGAGAAAATTCTGTGTGGTTCACCATAGCAACAGTTTAAGTATGTACAATGAAGGTTTTGACGACAACCTGATGGGGAGGAGAAAATTCTGTGCGGTTCACCATAGCAACACTTTAAGGTTGTGCAATAAAGGTTTCGACAACCTGATGGGGGGGGGGAGAAAATTCATATACATATTTGAGATATATACTTCTCTAGGTATTGGAAAGTAGGCCAGTAACAAAGCTCGCTTGACTTCCAATATAAATATTCTCAGTTAGAATCCGGCTAGATTTCTATAAAAGTTTTGTAATTTAATTATTAAATAAATATTTAATAAAACTTTATTAACATCATTTTTCATCCTCTATATGTAAAGAAACGCATTTGAACTTGATTGGATCAATAAAAACGTATTTTATTAACGATTAAAAATTTGTACGAGATATATACTATATCAGGAAAGTGTGATGTAATAGAAGGAATTTAAAAATATTGAAAAATAACTTATATACTTAAAAATGTACAATAAATAAAGTAGCATAGCTGACGTGTTATTATGGTTATTACATTAGTATTATCATTGTGCATTGAAGCGTGACGTTTATAAGGTTCTCAATATAAACTGTTGTAACAAATACAGTATTTGTTAAATAACTCATTTGAAAAGAGTTTATTTAAATGTACTACTTGAAAGGTAGATTTGCTCATCTCTCTACAACTCTTTAAACAGTCAATTTTATTCGAAACCATTATGTTGGTTAAATACGCTCTCTGCATTCATTGTATTAATTTAGGCCTTATACTCTGGTGCGATATTCGGAGCCATTGTAACAGTAAATCCTTTTTCATTTAATTGGTTTTTTATTCCATTATACTCAATGTTCATTGTTTAGCATTCATGGATTAATTAAACTGATTGAATCAAATTTATAAACTAATATATCAGAGATTATAGTTCGTTTTGGGTTTGTTACATTAAACAATTTTGTAACCTTGTTTCAAACCTGGTTTTAAAGAGTTTTTTCAGCTAGAATTATATTGTGATAAAACTGTAAAATGGATTACCAGCTAAGTAATTTCATATCTTTTGATCTGGTATATTGGTAAACTTATATTTGTAAATTGTATTTATATATAGAAGTGTTTTAAGAAGATCTTATGTAAGCATTCACTATCAATAAATCGCTATTCATACAACAAACCTAGCGGTAAACATAATTGAGCATCTATACATACTGAGCAGACTTAAGAACAATACACTGCGCTGTGTAGTCTATATAAAGCCATAGGTTACCTTGTAGACGTGGACAGGTAGCGAAAATAAGTTATAGAATGTAAAATTCATTCTATCGGTTTTATGCACAACACAAATACCTTTCTTGTGTGAAATATTTGCGTAAAAATTTATTTTATTACTGGGTACAAACGGTTCCTTCTAATACAACAGAAGGACGGGCGCATATCGCTAGTAAACAGTTTACTACAATCCCCGGTTACTAAAATCATGTTCAAATTTTCAATCGTTAATAAAATATTTTTTATTCAGCCACTAAAGTTTAAATTCTTTTCATTTAACCTGTAGGGGATGACAATTTGTATTAATACAATTTTTTCAAATAATTATTCATTAATCAAATTTAACGAAATAGTTTTAGTTTTATATGGTAGAAAAACATTTAAAAAAAGAGGCAATGTATGCAATATAGCTATTTCGTCCCATTTGCCTTAAAATAACTGATAACATGGTTTCATAAAAAATCGGATTTATTTATAAGTTATGTGGTAGAACAGCTGTTTTATCGCATAGATTATGGTACTTTATTTATAAAAATTGTAATTATTTAATAAAAAGTAACTAAAATATTATTATTTTTCACAAGTAGGAATTAACTATTTATTGTTTTTTTTTTTGTTTCTGTTACTTGTTTTTATTTGAACTGTTGTATGTTTGTCACTGACATCTATGGTCAGCATTTTCAAGGTAGGTCTAACCGGTTACTTTGTAACTAAATTTCATTGTAGTATAACATTATGCTCTGTTTTATAAAGACATCTTGAATAATTAAACTACAATAACACTTACGTTATATATATTTAAACACCTTTAATATATATTTCGCCAACACGGTTAGCATCATCCGAAGGTTACAAACATACTATCAGTGCCTTATAGGGCCTTGTAACATACTTATAGAGCCTTAACGAGGACTCCGTGATTTTGTCGACGGTTACGCAATGATCCATGAAACGTTTCCTGGGACTCTCCCTCGAAAACCGCCAAAAAATCTACATGCAAAGTGCCATCTTTGTTAAAAGGACATCATAAAAGAGGTGGATGCGTTTTTTTCAATTCCTTCTATCCTGACAAGCTCACTCTCTTTTGATATATATCTTGTACAAATTTTCAATCGTTAATAAAATACGTTTTCATCCAGCCAATCAATTTTAATTTTTTTTTTTTAAACTTGAGTGGATGTAACACTTGATGTTAATACATACATATATATTATATTACTTGTTACTTATTGTGTTTCCCGTCTTGTAGTTGACCTATGGGAGAGTGGTTATTTCTGGAATACTATTTCCTCACTAGGAATTTCTGAAATTATATTAAAAATTCGCCAGTAAAAATGTTCGTAGCGTTTATTTTAATAATATTTTTTTTATCTTGCCCAACTTTCCAATTTCGTTTATTGTACGTTCTTCTTTCATTGAAATTACTATATTAAACCTATCCACTTTAGTACAAAAACATCGGTACTTGTTAGGTTTGAGGAAAATCCTATTGTGTCTTGAATGCGAGGAAATGCCATTACAGAACAAAGCCAAGCACAGAATGTTTTCCCAGTTATATCTGTAATACAATTGTAATAACAGAGGCACTTGCTTTGTTTAGAAAGTATCTCGTGATACGATTCGACGTCATTAGGAAGATTACGTCTCTAAACGTAAAAGTGTATTGACTTTGGAGTAAAACCACAATGTTAAATCTTACTTGCACTCGTTACCTCTCATGATAGCGCTAAATACAAAATCCATATAAAGGGGTGATATTGTATTGAATCAATATTTTAAATGTCAATTATTTTTGGTTTTTACCTTGAGAATGATTCATTCCTGATTACAATTCCTGATGTTGGTCCTGTTTATCAACGAAAAGCTTAGGATAAAAATTAATAAATACATCTTGTATTTGAATAACCTTAGTTATTTTTATAACCCTAGTTATTATTATATACGTAAGGAAAATATATATATATATATATATATATATATATATATATATATTTGTGTGTGTGTGTGTGTGTGTGTGTGTGTGTGTGTGTGTGTGTGTGTGTGTGTTTGTGTGTGTGTGTGTGTGTGATTGTACTCGTATTTTAATATTATTAGAATATTTGCTTAGTATATTTTTGTATTGGAATAAACATTAGAGAAACAAAAATATACAGTACTTACTTAAAAGGTCTTAAACCTTTTACCAGCTACATTTCAAGCATTATCAAATACTATAATCCTTAATAAATTTTCTTGAGAACTAACCTCAATCGTGCAAAGTTTGAAATAAATCAAAGTTTTGACAACTTATGGTAACTAAATTCCCTTGCTAGTTTTCAAATTCATAAACTTGAAACACAGTAATATCGTTTTATCTGTATTTGTGTTGCTTCTTGTATCAGGTTTTTCCTATCAATATTATGTTTATATATTTCTATATACTCCATTATTTTCATTTTCAGATCCTTATTTACATGTTTTAGTAGTAACCAAATATTAACATCTAAACAATTATGTTCTTTAACGTTGCAATCCGTAGCTAGAATTGATATAATAAGTCGTTTTGACAGGTATTTAAATAGTATTTGAATATGTTTTGAAGTATTACAATTTATATATTGTCAAAATCTTGTTGCTGTTCATGATGAGTTGGTTGTTAATTACTTATTACACTTTTGTTATTATTTGCGAGCAGACGTTTTGTTAACTAAAGGTTGTTAAATTGTTAACTTACACTTGGAGGAAACGTATTCGTCTTACGGCTTCTTCAGCCTCGTAAGTAGAGAAGGCTATCGTTGAGGTGGGTCGCTTGGGAGGGAACCAATAGGAAAGCCGGATTTTCTACCCCCACCCCTTTCCAAGATGGCGGCGCCCATAAGCGCGGGAACAACATTTACACCGAGCCAATAGGAAAGCCGGATTTGCTACCCCAACCCCTTTCCAAGATGGCGGCCCCCATAAGCGCGGGAACAACATTTACACCAAGCCAATAGGAAAGCCGGATTTGCTACCCCCAACCCCTTTCCAAGATGGCGGCGCCCATAAGCGCGGGAAGTTCAAATAGTCAACTGTCTGTGAGGGAATCGGCCTATCACATTGCAGGCGCTCGGTAGGCTTACGCCTGACGGACACCCAACACACGGACACCCGCTCCCGCAGGAGGGAGATGTGTGAAGATCAGTACACCGAACACTATGTCTGTTTACAGATGTACCGAATAACAAGGTCGATTCTCTGTAACGCCTAATACTGTGTGTAGCAAATATACAAGTTTATTGTTATCTAGACACTTGCACTCCTAACCGCTATGTGTAGAGGTGAAATAATAATAACTCAAATATCTCTTAGCATAAGGTTAGTCTCGGAGCTCCTGCATGCTCTGTCGTGGGTATTTCCTAGCTTTATAAAGGGAAAAAACAACGAAAAAGCCTGTACCTGCTCAGACCTGCACATCCCAGCTAAATTGGATCCAACCTAACCAACACATAGTAGAAGGGGTGATCTCAACAACGTTCAGGACCATCCCCGGGGGTTGTTATGAATGAAGAAGGCTCTGAATGACCTTGATCATAGACTATGGGACGTATATGACTACGTCTAGAGGTAGTTATTGGATAACCTAGGCAGGTAAAAATGGATCAAACCTACCCACAGGTATGGGGTGATCTCAACAACGATCAGGACCATCCCCAGGGGTTGGAACGGATGAAGGCGGCTCTGAATGGCCATGATCATAGACTATGAGGTGTGTTTGACTACTTCTAGAGGTAATTAATGGAAAAAACCAAATCAGGCCTATGACGCAACCACCCCGGGACATCCTCAAAACCCTCCCCGGAGGTAGCTACCGGCGTGGGGTTATCTTAAGATATAACTGTTTAATATATGAAATATCAATGCTCGAACGACTCAGGGCCCACCCTAAAATGAACGGTATAACCCAGGGTAATGAGGGATACAAGTTGAATGTTAAATGCCGCGTAGGCCGCTCACTCGAACCCTGACGGGCCAGCGCCTTAAAAACAAAATATCTAAAAACATACCAGGTATAGCAACAGAGGTATCTAGTAGGGCCTACCTCCAAAGGTAAAAAAATAAACAGTGTAACAAAGCCTTATCGCTTGAGTGAACACGTTTGACCTACATGTGCAGGCATGCAGAGATAACGCAAATCCCTAGAACCGCAAAGACAGATAGCTACCGGTGGTCTATTTTCATATTATAAAAATAATAAGCAGTTACCTGTACAGAAAAAATAAATACCTTTGCAGATAAGAGAGCAAGAACCTGGACACATAGAAGAATCAAATACGTGTGCAGACAGAAGAAGCAAGGATCTGGACATATAGAAGAAGCAAAGACCTGGATGGATAGGAAAATAAAGGACCCGGACAGGTATACGAGGCAAAGCCTGGGCAGATAGAAAAAACAAGGATTTGGACAGGTAGACGAGGTAGGGCTTGGGCAGATAGAAGAAACAACGATCTGGACAGATAGAAGAAGCTAGGACATGGATAGGTAGACGAGGCAGGGCCTGGACAGATTGAAGAAGCAATGACCCAGAGAGATTGATGAGGTAAGGCTTGGACGGATAGAAGAAGCAAGAACCTGGACAAATAGAAGAAGCAAATACCTGGACTGGTATACGGAGTAACGTCCCGGACAGATAGAAGAAACAAATATCTGGACAGATAAAAGAATCAAGGACTTCGGCACGTAGAGGAACCAATACTTGGACAGACGGAAGAAGCAAGGACATGAACAGATAAGAGAAGTAAGGACCTGGACGGATAGAAGAAGCAAGTACCTGGACAGATAGAAGAAGCAGGGATATGGACAGATAGGAGAAGCCTTGCCAGATAGGAGGAGGTCCTTGACCTGGACAGATAGAAGAAGCAAATACATGGACACATAGAAGAAGCAAAGACCTGGACAGATAGAATATGCAAGTACCAGGACAAATAGAAGAAGCGAGTAGTTGGACAGATAGAAGAAGTAAGGACATAGACAGATATGAGAAGCACGGACTTGGGCAGATAGAAGAAGCAAGTACATGGATACATAGAAGAAGTAAGGATATGGACAGATAGGAGAAGCAAGGACCTGGACCGATAAAAAGAGCAAATACCTGGACAGATAGAAGAAGCAAGGACCTGTACCGATGGAAGAAGCAAGTACATGGACTGATAGAAGAAGCAAGGACCTGGACCGATAAAAGAAACAAGCACCTGGGCAGATAGAAGAAGCAGATACTTGGACAGATAGTAGAAGTAAGCACCTGGACAGACAGAAGAACCAAGGACCTGGACAGATAGAAGAAGCAAAGACCTGGACAGATAAAAGAAGCAATGACCTAGACTGATAGAAGAAGTAAGGACATGGACCGATAAAAGAAACAAGGACCTGGAAGAAATGACGCTACCTCATGTCCACAATATAAATTAAGCGCTATTGAAAATAGACTACCGCTCATTCAATATAGTGTGTAATCTAAAGCTTTACAAAAATTGAAAAAGACCTGACATTAACATATAATATCTCGTATCCAAAATATATACATTAAACGCTAATGAAAATAAACTACCAATCATTCAATATAATCTATGATTTAGGCTTCAGATAATTCGAAAAATGAAGTGTGAAAATATTCTCTCCTATAAATAAACACCTATTGTATCATCTAGAGTTAACATAATTTAAAAAAAAGACTAGTTACTTACAATGCGAGTGTTTATAGGTTGTTGTGACGTAGACGCCATCTCTCGTGAATGTATGACCTGCAGTTTAACGGATCACAATAGTTGATCAAAGTATAGCTCTCCTCCTGGGTTGATTGCAGAAAGTCTTCAAAACTAAATAACTTAAATAACGGGCTTAAACAGATATAGTCTTTAAAAGATTTTATCAACGCTAGCTTTACAGATACAGGTAAGTCCAAACTGTCTATATCATGTCTGTTCTATACGCATGCGCAGACCTCAATAGCGCATAGATTAAACAAAGATAGAGGCACTGTAAAATTTATAAAAAAGAAACATGCTGAAACGTGTTAATGAATAATATTACTCTGTAATGGCCAAATTCACAGTCTGGCCGACATGTTCGATAACAGTTAAAGATTTGCCTAAAATAGAGCTCAAATCTTCCACAGTCAACGCCGTAGCGTATCGCTTTGGAAGAAAGACAGCACGTCTGTCTTCATCATCTACCTGTAAGTCTACAAGTACGGCGGTACCATACTTTGCCTCGACAAAACGCGCATTTACAATTTTAAATGCCTTGCCTATCTTTAGATCGCGTATAGGCACAGAATCTACAGAATGTAAAGCTGAAAACTTTCCCGACACTGATGATGACATTTTTACTACTTATTGGCAAACACACACACAGATCACTCTAAACACAGACTATGCAAAAGCACTATATCTCCACCTGTATATAATGTTTTATACATAGCTGTGGAAGAGTCCATTTGAGAGGTGAGTGGACGAGTCCAAGCAAGTTGGACTGATCCATAATTACGTCATAACTAAGACTGTTGATTACAACAAGGCGGGCGATACCGTATGTAGAGGTAAACACATCGTATTCGATGAGAAGTTTAAATACAAGTTAACACATAATATAAAATGCATGGCCTGATTAGGGTTTAACAAACAGTATCCGATGAGTAGACTGGCTACGGTTTAACAAATAGTATCCATTGAGTAGGTTGAATACAAACTATCACATAGTATCCATTGTAAATATTGGCTAATGGTTATCAAATAGTATCTGATACATAGCTGGGCTAATGATTAACACATTGTATCCGATACATAGATTGACTAGGGCTAACACATAGTATCCGAGGCAAAGATTGACTAATGGTTAACACATAATATCCATTGCACGGCTTGGGTAATATATATAGTTAGCCTACATTTTGTGTTATGTATGTAAACCCACATATTATGCTAAGCTGGTTACCCATAGACATGGATCTATGGTAATGCAAGAGTAAGCCTAAGTGTAACCCATACCCTGACAACAGTTACCTAGCCTCACCATAGCCTACATAGGTAGACAACCGATACCTAGCCCGACCATAGGTTACATAGCTAGACAATAGATACCTAACCCTGAATCAAATACATAGCCTGACAACCGATACATAGCCTAACAACAGAGCTAGATCACAGACCAACGTTTCAACTACACAACATTATGCTATGTTTAACCAGCCAACATACACGAAGTTCAAACGAACAACATTGACACCAAGTTCAAATAGGCTATGGCTGGTGAAGGCTAGATCAACGTTGAAAAACTTACACTAATCAACCAACAAACTTACACATGGTTCAAATAGGTTATGGAGGGTGAAGACATAATTATAGCTATCAATGCATACCAAAAATAGCTATGCAGAAACCGTCAAGGCCATTACACATATTGTCCAGGTATGTTGTATCAGTTACAACATACTGACTAATACGAGTACCTCCATCAAATCTTAGGTAAAGCTACCTTGGAGTCAGGCCTTAGGTAAAGCTACCTCGGAGTCAGCCCTTAGGTAAAGCAAGACCATAGGTAAAGCTCAGGTAAGGTTGGTAAAACAGCTATCTATGCATGCCCAATCTCAATAGTTACGTTAAAAAGAGCTACCGATGCTCACCCTACCATAATAGCTACGTACAGACGGCTAATATTGTATAACCTATCACAAGACTTATGTAAAAACAGCTATGCATAACCTGTCACAATAACTGCGTAAAGGCAGCTAACAATGCCTACCCCATTAAAATAGCTACGAAAAGATAACAACCAATACATACCCTATCATAATAGCTATGTAAAGACAGCTAAAGATGCATAACCTAACTCAGTAATGACCGCTATTAAATAATGAACCATCACAACAGCCTCGTAAAGACAGCTACCAACACCACAATAGCTACGTAAAAACAGTTATCGATCCATGACCCGTATTACACCATTATGTGCGTTACCCTACATCATGTATTAAGCCAATAAACGCCTAAACCTACATTCCTCCTGTATTAAGCCACGCTACCCCTACATAGGCCTACACCCTGTAGCCAATATGCACGGTGCCCTACATTAGCCGTTAAAAAGAGCTACCGATGCTCACCCTACCATAATAGCTACGTATAGACGGCTAATATTGTATAACCTATCACAAGACTTATGTAAAAACAGCTATGCATAACCTGTCACAATAACTGCGTAAAGGCAGCTAACAATGCCTACCCCATTAAAATAGCTACGAAAAGATAACAACCAATACATACCCTATCATAATAGCTATGTAAAGACAGCTAAAGATGCATAACCTAACTCAGTAATGACCGCTATTAAATAATGAACCATCACAACAGCCTCGTAAAGACAGCTACCAACACCACAATAGCTACGTAAAAACAGTTATCGATCCATGACCCGTATTATACCATTATGTGCGTTACCCTACATCATGTATTAAGCCAATAAACGTCTAAACCTACATTCCTCCTGTATTAAGCCACGTTACCCCTACATAGGCCTACACCCTGTAGCCAATATGCACGGTACCCTACATTAGCCTACAGATTGCGTTAGGGCAACATACACGTAAACCGGTATTAGGTATATATGCGTGTTAACCTCCATAGACCTACATATTGTGTTAGGTCGATATACCTGTAAATCTGCAGACACCCTGCATTAAGCCAATATGCATGATACGGTACATAGGCCTATAAGTCAATAAACAGTGTTGTTACGTTTCATTGCAGGTGTAGATCATACACACAGAGCTCGACAAATATATGCTTGTTTAAAACCTTACATTAATACTGTTACGACCGCAATAGCTCACTCTGGACATATCAACATAACCGCAGCAAATGACCTCAAACAAAATGTCGGTCAAGACGGCATCCGGACCATCGGCAGGTCATCTGTGAATGAAACGTAACAACACTGTTTATTGACTTATAGGCCTATGTACCGTATCATGCATATTGGCTTAATGCAGGGTGTCTGCAGATTTACAGGTATATCGACCTAACACAATATGTAGGCCTATGGAGGTTAACACCCATATATACCTAATACCGGTTTACGTGTATGTTGCCCTAACGCAATCTGTAGGCTAATGTAGGGTACCGTGCATATTGGCTACAGGGTGTAGGCCTATGTAGGGGTAACGTGGCTTAATACAGGAGGAATGTAGGTTTAGACGTTTATTGGCTTAATACATGATGTAGGGTAACGCACATAATGGTATAATACGGGTCATGGATCGATAACTGTTTTTACGTAGCTATTGTGGTGTTGGTAGCTGTCTTTACGAGGCTGTTGTGATGGTTCATTATTTAATAGCGGTCATTACTGAGTTAGGTTATGCATCGTTAGCTGTCTTTACATAGCTATTATGATAGGGTATGTATTGGTTGTTATCTTTTCGTAGCTATTTTAATGGGGTAGGCATTGTTAGCTGCCTTTACGCAGTTATTGTGACAGGTTATGCATAGCTGTTTTTACATAAGTCTTGTGATAGGTTATACAATATTAGCCGTCTATACGTAGCTATTATGGTAGGGTGAGCATCGGTAGCTCTTTTTAACGGCTAATGTAGGGCACCGTGCATATTGGCTACAGGGTGTAGGCCTATGTAGGGGTAGCGTGGCTTAATACAGGAGGAATGTAGGTTTAGGCGTTTATTGGCTTAATACATGATGTAGGGTAACGCACATAATGGTGTAATACGGGTCATGGATCGATAACTGTTTTTACGTAGCTATTGTGGTGTTGGTAGCTGTCTTTACGAGGCTGTTGTGATGGTTCATTATTTAATAGCAGTCATTACTGAGTTAGGTTATGCATCTTTAGCTGTCTTTACATAGCTATTATGATAGGGTATGTATTGGTTGTTATCTTTTCGTAGCTATTTTAATGGGGTAGGCATTGTTAGCTGCCTTTACGCAGTTATTGTGACAGGTTATGCATAGCTGTTTTTACATAAGTCTTGTGATAGGTTATACAATATTAGCCGTCTGTACGTAGCTATTATGGTAGGGTGAGCATCGGTAGCTCTTTTTAACGTAACTATTGAGATTGGGCATGCATAGATAGCTGTTTTACCAACCTTACCTGAGCTTTACCTATGGTCTTGCTTTACCTAAGGGCTGACTCCGAGGTAGCTTTACCTAAGGCCTGACTCCAAGGTAGCTTTACCTAAGATTTGATGGAGGTACTCGTATTAGTCAGTATGTTGTAGCTGATACAACATACCTGGACAATATGTGTAATGGCCTTGACGGTTTCTGCATAGCTATTTTTGGTATGCATTGATAGCTATAATTATGTCTTCACCCTCCATAACCTATTTGAACCATGTGTAAGTTTGTTGGTTGATTAGTGTAAGTTTTTCAATGTTGATCTAGCCTTCACCAGCCATAGCCTATTTGAACTTGGTGTCAATGTTGTTCGTTTGAACTTCGTGTATGTTGGCTGGTTAAACATAGCATAATGTTGTGTAGTTGAAACGTTGGTCTGTGATCTAGCTCTGTTGTTAGGCTATGTATCGGTTGTCAGGCTATGTATTTGATTCAGGGTTAGGTATCTATTGTCTAGCTATGTAACCTATGGTCGGGCTAGGTATCGGTTGTCTACCTATGTAGGCTATGGTGAGGCTAGGTAACTGTTGTCAGGGTATGGGTTACACTTAGGCTTACTCTTGCATTACCATAGATCCATGTCTATGGGTAACCAGCTTAGCATAATATGTGGGTTTACATACATAACACAAAATGTAGGCTAACTATATATATTACCCAAGCCGTGCAATGGATATTATGTGTTAACCATTAGTCAATCTTTGCCTCGGATACTATGTGTTAGCCCTAGTCAATCTATGTATCGGATACAATGTGTTAATCATTAGCCCAGCTATGTATCAGATACTATTTGATAACCATTAGCCAATATTTACAATGGATACTATGTGATAGTTTGTATTCAACCTACTCAATGGATACTATTTGTTAAACCGTAGCCAGTCTACTCATCGGATACTGTTTGTTAAACCCTAATCAGGCCATGCATTTTATATTATGTGTTAACTTGTATTTAAACTTCTCATCGAATACGATGTGTTTACCTCTACATACGGTATCGCCCGCCTTGTTGTAATCAACAGTCTTAGTTATGACGTAATTATGGATCAGTCCAACTTGCTTGGACTCGTCCACTCACCTCTCAAATGGACTCTTCCACAGCTATGTATAAAACATTATATACAGGTGGAGATATAGTGCTTTTGCATAGTCTGTGTTTAGAGTGATCTGTGTGTGTGTTTGCCAATAAGTAGTAAAAATGTCATCATCAGTGTCGGGAAAGTTTTCAGCTTTACATTCTGTAGATTCTGTGCCTATACGCGATCTAAAGATAGGCAAGGCATTTAAAATTGTAAATGCGCGTTTTGTCGAGGCAAAGTATGGTACCGCCGTACTTGTAGACTTACAGGTAGATGATGAAGACAGACGTGCTGTCTTTCTTCCAAAGCGATACGCTACGGCGTTGACTGTGGAAGATTTGAGCTCTATTTTAGGCAAATCTTTAACTGTTATCGAACATGTCGGCCAGACTGTGAATTTGGCCATTACAGAGTAATATTATTCATTAACACGTTTCAGCATGTTTCTTTTTTATAAATTTTACAGTGCCTCTATCTTTGTTTAATCTATGCGCTATTGAGGTCTGCGCATGCGTATAGAACAGACATGATATAGACAGTTTGGACTTACCTGTATCTGTAAAGCTAGCGTTGATAAAATCTTTTAAAGACTATATCTGTTTAAGCCCGTTATTTAAGTTATTTAGTTTTGAAGACTTTCTGCAATCAACCCAGGAGGAGAGCTATACTTTGATCAACTATTGTGATCCGTTAAACTGCAGGTCATACATTCACGAGAGATGGCGTCTACGTCACAACAACCTATAAACACTCGCATTGTAAGTAACTAGTCTTTTTTTTAAATTATGTTAACTCTAGATGATACAATAGGTGTTTATTTATAGGAGAGAATATTTTCACACTTCATTTTTCGAATTATCTGAAGCCTAAATCATAGATTATATTGAATGATTGGTAGTTTATTTTCATTAGCGTTTAATATATATATTTTGGATACGAGATATTATATGTTAATGTCAGGTCTTTTTCAATTTTTGTAAAGCTTTAGATTACACACTATATTGAATGAGCGGTAGTCTATTTTCAATAGCGCTTAATTTATATTGTGGACATGAGGTAGCGTCATTTCTTCCAGGTCCTTGTTTCTTTTATCGGTCCATGTCCTTACTTCTTCTATCAGTCTAGGTCATTGCTTCTTTTATCTGTCCAGGTCTTTGCTTCTTCTATCTGTCCAGGTCCTTGGTTCTTCTGTCTGTCCAGGTGCTTACTTCTACTATCTGTCCAAGTACCTGCTTCTTCTATCTGCCCAGGTGCTTGTTTCTTTTATCGGTCCAGGTCCTTGCTTCTTCTATCAGTCCATGTACTTGCTTCTTCCATCGGTACAGGTCCTTGCTTCTTCTATCTGTCCAGGTATTTGCTCTTTTTATCGGTCCAGGTCCTTGCTTCTCCTATCTGTCCATATCCTTACTTCTTCTATGTATCCATGTACTTGCTTCTTCTATCTGCCCAAGTCCGTGCTTCTCATATCTGTCTATGTCCTTACTTCTTCTATCTGTCCAACTACTCGCTTCTTCTATTTGTCCTGGTACTTGCATATTCTATCTGTCCAGGTCTTTGCTTCTTCTATGTGTCCATGTATTTGCTTCTTCTATCTGTCCAGGTCAAGGACCTCCTCCTATCTGGCAAGGCTTCTCCTATCTGTCCATATCCCTGCTTCTTCTATCTGTCCAGGTACTTGCTTCTTCTATCCGTCCAGGTCCTTACTTCTCTTATCTGTTCATGTCCTTGCTTCTTCCGTCTGTCCAAGTATTGGTTCCTCTACGTGCCGAAGTCCTTGATTCTTTTATCTGTCCAGATATTTGTTTCTTCTATCTGTCCGGGACGTTACTCCGTATACCAGTCCAGGTATTTGCTTCTTCTATTTGTCCAGGTTCTTGCTTCTTCTATCCGTCCAAGCCTTACCTCATCAATCTCTCTGGGTCATTGCTTCTTCAATCTGTCCAGGCCCTGCCTCGTCTACCTATCCATGTCCTAGCTTCTTCTATCTGTCCAGATCGTTGTTTCTTCTATCTGCCCAAGCCCTACCTCGTCTACCTGTCCAAATCCTTGTTTTTTCTATCTGCCCAGGCTTTGCCTCGTATACCTGTCCGGGTCCTTTATTTTCCTATCCATCCAGGTCTTTGCTTCTTCTATATGTCCAGATCCTTGCTTCTTCTGTCTGCACACGTATTTGATTCTTCTATGTGTCCAGGTTCTTGCTCTCTTATCTGCAAAGGTATTTATTTTTTCTGTACAGGTAACTGCTTATTATTTTTATAATATGAAAATAGACCACCGGTAGCTATCTGTCTTTGCGGTTCTAGGGATTTGCGTTATCTCTGCATGCCTGCACATGTAGGTCAAACGTGTTCACTCAAGCGATAAGGCTTTGTTACACTGTTTATTTTTTTACCTTTGGAGGTAGGCCCTACTAGATACCTCTGTTGCTATACCTGGTATGTTTTTAGATATTTTGTTTTTAAGGCGCTGGCCCGTCAGGGTTCGAGTGAGCGGCCTACGCGGCATTTAACATTCAACTTGTATCCCTCATTACCCTGGGTTATACCGTTCATTTTAGGGTGGGCCCTGAGTCGTTCGAGCATTGATATTTCATATATTAAACAGTTATATCTTAAGATAACCCCACGCCGGTAGCTACCTCCGGGGAGGGTTTTGAGGATGTCCCGGGGTGGTTGCGTCATAGGCCTGATTTGGTTTTTTCCATTAATTACCTCTAGAAGTAGTCAAACACACCTCATAGTCTATGATCATGGCCATTCAGAGCCGCCTTCATCCGTTCCAACCCCTGGGGATGGTCCTGATCGTTGTTGAGATCACCCCATACCTGTGGGTAGGTTTGATCCATTTTTACCTGCCTAGGTTATCCAATAACTACCTCTAGACGTAGTCATATACGTCCCATAGTCTATGATCAAGGTCATTCAGAGCCTTCTTCATTCATAACAACCCCCGGGGATGGTCCTGAACGTTGTTGAGATCACCCCTTCTACTATGTGTTGGTTAGGTTGGATCCAATTTAGCTGGGATGTGCAGGTCTGAGCAGGTACAGGCTTTTTCGTTGTTTTTTCCCTTTATAAAGCTAGGAAATACCCACGACAGAGCATGCAGGAGCTCCGAGACTAACCTTATGCTAAGAGATATTTGAGTTATTATTATTTCACCTCTACACATAGCGGTTAGGAGTGCAAGTGTCTAGATAACAATAAACTTGTATATTTGCTACACACAGTATTAGGCGTTACAGAGAATCGACCTTGTTATTCGGTACATCTGTAAACAGACATAGTGTTCGGTGTACTGATCTTCACACATCTCCCTCCTGCGGGAGCGGGTGTCCGTGTGTTGGGTGTCCGTCAGGCGTAAGCCTACCGAGCGCCTGCAATGTGATAGGCCGATTCCCTCACAGACAGTTGACTATTTGAACTTCCCGCGCTTATGGGCGCCGCCATCTTGGAAAGGGGTTGGGGGTAGCAAATCCGGCTTTCCTATTGGCTTGGTGTAAATGTTGTTCCCGCGCTTATGGGGGCCGCCATCTTGGAAAGGGGTTGGGGTAGCAAATCCGGCTTTCCTATTGGCTCGGTGTAAATGTTGTTCCCGCGCTTATGGGCGCCGCCATCTTGGAAAGGGGTGGGGGTAGAAAATCCGGCTTTCCTATTGGTTCCCTCCCAAGCGACCCACCTCAACGATAGCCTTCTCTACTCTCGTATTTTTCCCTCTAGGAATGCTGCAGCTGTGCTTCTTCGGTACCATTACCGAAAGTTAGAAGTGTTGTGATCGAAGAGTATGTGTGATCTGTGCCGTGTTTGTTCATTTAGGATGACATTTTTATGTGTGTAGCTATGTCTATATATTTCATACTGTTCTAGTGTGTTTAATTTATGGCGTTTGTTGTATGTGAGGAGAATGCCCTTGTTATTTACCATACTTTTGCATGAGTGTTTAGTATCAATGAGGTGATTTGCGAAGGTGGAATCTATAGTAGTGTGCAGTGCGCTTTGTGTTGTTTATATCTTTCGGCGAATGATCTGCCTATTTGTCCAGTATAAAACTTTTTGTAGCTGTCACATTTTAGTTTGTATACTCCTGGGTTATTGTATGTGTTGGTATTGTTATTAATGCTGTGTCTGATAGCCGTTTGGCTTTTATTTGTTGTTCTGTAAGCTACATTTTATCCTGCTTTTTTGAATTGGTGTGCTATTTTATTTGTGAGTTTGTTTATGTATATGAGGGTGATGAATTTGTTTGTGTTCTTGTTTCTGTTGTTTGTATTGTTGTTCCTGTTCTAGTTGAGTATTTTTCTGTGTAGTTTGTCTATTAAACACTTGTCATATGCATTTTTGTGAGCTAAATATTTGATTGTTTTTAGTTCCTCTATGTAGTTATTTGTGGACATATATATTTTATTTAGTATGTGTAGTAAATGTTTGAATTCTGCGTGTTTATGTTGCATTGGGTGGTTCGATGTGTTGTGTATCAGTGTGTCTGCCATGGTTGGCTTGCGGTATATGTTGAATTCATGTTTGTTTTGTTTTTTTGTTATGGTGTTTAGCAAAATTGTTTCCCCGTATTCACTTATGACTTACACTTTAATGTAATGAATTAAGAATCGTACTCTAAATATTTTGTGAGACTAAGTTCGTGAGAAATAGTGCTTTAGTTTTCAAAGCTTTAATCATGTCTCAAAACAAGCTTGAAAAGAGAGCACGTAATTGATAGTTTTCGAAAGTCGATTCGCAAATATACTAAGTACGATTCTTGTTCAAGTACATTAAAGTGTAAGTGATAAGTGAATAAAAGAAAACAGTGTTGCAAAGCTTTATATATATATATATATATATATATATATATATATATATATATATATATATATATCGCAATATGTATTCTTGTGTAGTAATAAAGAACTAAGTCAAAATACAAATACAAGAATTGTAAATTCAATTATAAATCTTGTATTTGTATTTTGACTTAGTTCTTTATATATATATATATATATATATATATATATATATTGTAATTGATAGTTTTCGAAAGTCGATTCGCAAATATACTAAGTACGATTCTTGTTTAAGTACATTAAAGTGTAAGTGATAAGTGAATACAAGAAAACAGTGTTGCAAAGCTTTATATATATATATATATATATATATATATATATATATCGCAATATGTATTCTTGTGTAGTAATAAAGAACTAAGTCAAAATACAAATACAAGAATTGTAAATTCAATTATAAATCTTGTATTTGTATTTTGACTTAGTTCTTTATATATATGTAAGTCGTAACTCTTGAGCACAAAATCAATGGATGTAGGAAAGGAGGAAACTTAGTACTGGAAAATTGCCAAATTTTGAAGTACGAAACAATAGGCGTTAGACAGACCTTACACCGTTCTAGAACCCGCCCAAACTGTGTTTAGTTTTCATATAATAAAAATCGAAATCCATTAGGCCGGGCAGAGAGACAGTGATGGCGACCTATCTGTTGTTTAATGTACTAGATAATTACATTAAGGACGGATCCGAGTCTTTTCAATCTATTTTTAGTTCACTTGAACACTATAACTTTATGTTGACTCTAGGAAAGCGTTTTTCTAGTTTTAGACTGTCAGCAAGTGAAATATAGTAATTGCAATCACAACTATAGCGTAAACACTTTCATAATATTACTTTCAAATGGCTTTAAAACTTTCCCTTTACACATGCGTTCTAAATACCTGCATTAAAAAATGTTAATATGTTTTACGATAAAACTGCCACGTATCAAAACTTACGCAATTTACTTTTTTTCGACATTGTATTTTTTTCTTTTAAGTTATATTTTAAATATGTTTAAACATATGTATATTTTAAACGGGTTTGCTATAAGAATTCTCAATTAAAAAATTCTATATTTATATGAAAGATAAAGTAATAAACTTGGTCGAAATTCTATTTATACACTGTAGACCCAAATTGTGCACAAGGCGCTGCGTAAGTATAGTTTGATTTAAAGCAGAATAGGAATGTGTCTGTGGCGGGGTAGGGATGCGGTGTTGTCAGTTTGAACGATGTGACACTGAGCGAATAGCTAAATTCGAATTGGCAACAAGGCTGACCGACGCGGCAGGATGTGGATTTCCCATTCGCCCAGATGGCAGCAGCTACCACCACTTTTGGCCGATTTCACTTTCATAGAGTCCTATTCTGTTTAAATCAAACTACAATATAACATCTTTGGTAATCCTGTGACAGTAGAGCTAAAGACGCTTGAGCCGCTGCATAAGGAAAGTAGACAATCTTTTCTCGATGAAGGAATTGTCTTATGGAACTTGTGATCACACTAGAATGTTCTATTTTACTCCGACGTTATAATTACATGGCACATTAATAAATAATAATGGCATTATTAAATCATTTAAATCAATAAATTCATAATAACAATGGTTCTTTAAAATTACCTAGTTTTCAAGGAAAACATTTACACTTACATTAAGTGTTTTTTCATATCAATGCATTGGGGCACAATGAACAGACATATAAAATAATATAGTTTATTACCTCACTAAGAAGTGGCACACATTATGCGAGCGAATATAGTGTCTCCTTGCGAATATATCAACACTTTTAATAAAATACGAGAAAAACCTTTTTTACCATCTAAATGGACCAAATTACCAAGGTGTAAATTAATCAAGGTATACGCAACGTTCAAATGATTAAGGTTCACTTTACCTAAAGCGGCTAACAACTAACCAAGGTATACGTAAAGTTCATCTGACCAAGTTTGTTGTGGGCTATCGTATTGTAGTCCAGCAGACGTACACCGCACAACTTTTTGTCTTACACAAAATTCTTAATAAAGTGATAGCTGCCTGATTCAAATGTATTGTGGAATAATCCCGACGCAGGAATAAAAATTAAGACAACTTGTACCTAGTGATAAGGTATTATTGTCACGTGTTTCACCTTCGTACGCGTGTGAGCTTTTATCTGTGTGTGTGTGTGTGTGTGTGTGTGTGTGTGTGTGTGTGTGTGTGTGTGTGTGTGTGTGTGAGTAGGTGTGTGTGTGTGTGTGTGTGTGTGTGTGTGTGTGTGTGTGTGTGTGTGTGTGTGTGTGTGTGTGTGTGTGTGTGTGTGTGTGTGTATGTGAGTAGGTGTATGAGTGTGTGTGTGTGTGTGTGTGTTTGTGAATGTGTTTGTGTGTATGTGTGTGTGTGTGTGTGTGTGTGTGTGTGTGTGTGTGTGTGTGTGTGTGTGTGTGTGTGAATGTGTGTGTTTGTGTGTTTGTTTCTCTCTCTCACTCTGTGTGTGTATGTGAGTGTGTATTGTTTGTTTGTTTGAGGGTGTGTTTGTTTTCTGTGTGTGTGTTTCTATTTCTGTGTGTGTCTGAGGGTGAGTGTCCGTGTGTGTATTTTTGTGTGTATGTTTTTGTTCGTTTGTGTGTGTGTGCGGGTGTGTTTTTTCTGTGTGTGTGTGTGTGTGTGTGTGTATTTGAGTGTATGTGTGAGTGTGTGTATCTGTGGGTGTGTTGTGTGTTTGCAGATGTGAATCACTTAGTACGACACCTGCAACACAAGAAACCTACATTCCTACGGCTGGCTCACAGGTTGCCAGAACGCTGACTTGAGCCCACTAAGCCTTCGGACCTGAACAATAATAATAACTGCAGTACTAAAGTATCAAAACGGAGTCTTTCATGGAACAAACCTGAAATATCAACCGTCAGTAGCCCTCAAAAAGCAAGCTGCTAGATAGGACTCTTATTAATTGGGAGCAAAATCAAAATATGTATGAAGACATAAACATTGCTCTTTTTTATTAAGATATTGTCTGTGAAACCCCTTTATATCTTTACCCTGTGTAATAAATAAAAACTGTAAATTTTGTGATGCGCAAATAATGCATGAATGAAATATTAGAAAAAAACATTTTAAAACTTCTCTCCAACGCGTTCAAGTCCTTACCTCGCTCATATAGTTACATTATTGAGGTTTTCACAATGCAGGGTTATTAGATTTAATGTTATGTATTTATACGGTGCAAACAACGTGTATCGGATGTATAATGCAATGAGTAAATATCGCAAGCACCCATTCCTCGCCGCAGGTAAAACCGACTCTCGTCGGTAGTTAGCAATTTAAAGCAACCGTGAGTGGCAGGAAATACGCGCTAGCTTTTATTTGCATAACAAGCAGGAACGCTGTTTCGTTTCGATACAAAGTGGTGATGTTGTACGCAAAACGTTTCTGTCGAAGTAAATTTTAATTATGTCAACATTCTAAGTTTCCACCAAGTTGTAGAGAATATTAGATATTTCGAATGTTTGAATAATAACTTTTGTTGAAACATTTCGAATAACATCCTTCAATCAGATATTTCTGTTATTTCCTCCAAGAGAGTCTAAAACACAAATTTCTCTCCCCTTATATATATATATATATTTTTAGATTAGTTTTGGTTGGTAAAGATTATTTAGATTTTTTTGACTAGGAGACTGACAGACTTACCTTGGTAAGAGTCCACACTGAAGTCTTGAAATAGAAACACATAAAAGCACTTAAACAATGATATATTTCAACCACACAGTGGTCTTTGTCAATCGAAGAGAAAACACAAAAAGAAATATGAGAGAATGAAATAAAATGTAGTCTATTTCAAGACTACAGTGTGGACTCTTACCAAGGTAAGTCTGTCAGTCTCCTAGTCCAAAAAATCTATATATATATATATATATATATATATATATGTGTGTGTGTGTGTGTGTGTGTGGTGTGGTGTGTGAGTGTGTGTGTGTGTGTGTGTATGTGTGTACAAACATATATATATATATATATATATATATATATATATATATATGTACAAACACACACAAACATTCACATACACATGGACACACACACATAACTTTGCAAATTGTTATTCACTTATCACTCACACGTTAATATACTTAAAGAAGAATATTAATGTGACGATACTATGAGTGACAGATAAATGTGGCACTCAAATTATTGAAAAAATCAATAATGACAAGTTAATGGAAATGCAGATATCCACAGATATTCAGTAGGTCTTATAAACATATTATATTTGAAATATAACAAAATCAATGACAAAAAATGTATTATCATTAAAAAATATTCGAATGAGTTGAAGATAACAAACCTATTTTTTTGATCTTATTCTTTAACAAAGAAAACTTGTTATAAATAAATGGTGTCATTGCGTGAATCATAGCATTTTCCCTTGTAGCATTGATCACGTAAGTTGTTTTTAATAAATAAAGTTATGAACATTATGCCATACGGCATAACTACGAATATTGTTTGCCATAGTTTTACTGCGAAAGTAGTGTTTAATTTAAAAATTAACATAAATAATCTGAAACAGTCTTGTTATTCATATAAAGTTTTATTGTTTGGAATTATATCATTAATAGAGTGGTTTATTGGTTTGCGTTAAGAACCTAAAGGCCCTGGACTCGGTCTCGGGTAGTGCCAAAAATTCAAATGTTCTTTTCAGCCCGCAGGACGACACTGTTCGTAAAAATGAGTACCTATACAAGTACGTCATTAATATTAAAAAATAAATGGAATTAAAGAATCGAAGACTTTTAAATAGCGTTTTAGTGACTTAGGTAAAATAGCTTACAGGTTCCCCATTTCTCATGACAATTCCATTTTAAACAAAACCGACGTTAGAAGTGAAAAGTTTTAAAAATAATGGTGTAGTAGGGTGATCAATTTTAACAGAATAATCATCAAAGAATTCTTACAAACACAGAAGTCTAGTTTTGGATAATAGAAATGTTGTACAATGCAAGCTGTTTCAATACGAACGACGCTATTTTACCTCTTTATGTTATTGAAACAATTGTCATCTAGTAACTAAAAAAGCACTAGCTTTAGTAGGTCTACAGTATCAGTAAATCCCTACTTGATGTCTGTACTAGCGGGTTTTTCTGACCTTGAGTATATCATCGGTCTGTCGTAGCATGGCGTCCGCTAAACACATACAATCGTCATATCTCCTTGCGCTAAGGATTAGGTTATTACCACTATAATAGGAGAGCTGTTATTATAAAAATACAAATTAAATTAAAGAATTGAAGACTTTTAAATGTTACTGGTTGCTAGTGACCTATGCAAAATCACTTACAGTTTTCCCATTCCCTTGACAATTATATTTCAAAAACAAAACTTTCGTTAGTTTGTAAATTAAAACGAAATAATCTCCAAGTAGTTATTCTTACAAACACAGAGTTATGGATATTATTATAATTCTTCTAACTGTTGAGGGCATACTAGTTCTTGTATAACAGGCTATGCTGTTTCAAAACGAAATACGCGATTTTACATTGTTATATTATTGAAACAATTGTCAGCAAGTACTGGCTGTAATATGTGTGGCCTATAGTTGTAGGAAATTTTGATTTGAAATCTTCACTATCACTGACATTGAGTACACCGTCAGTATGTCGTAGTATGGCGTCCGCCTAATAGAAACAGTCGTCATATCTTGCTACGCTAAGAAATAGCTTATTTATACAACTTACTATTTCAACAAGACTTACTACTTACTAGCCAACGCCCACCCTTGGCTGTCCAGCCATTTGGCGGCGCGCTGACCAGTATAATCGAGAGATCCTTGTGGCCTCTGTCTCATCTGTGGGACTGTGGTCCAGCGACGAGCAAGTGCGAAGGTGTTCAGCTGTCATGGTGTCGCTTCCACATAGGGTGCATTCGGGTGATGGTACAGCATTTATCTTGTGAAGGTGCGCAGCCAGATAGTCATGTCCGGTCGTCAAGCGGAAGAGAGCCACACTCTCGTGTCGTGGCAGTTGACCGTCAATGGGACCGTCCGTTATTAGGGTAGCCCAGCTTTTGTTTCGGGATGCTTCGGTTCTAGCAGATACAGTGCTTCTCTGTAATACGCTGTTTATCCGGGCCTTCATTGTAGTGAGGGTAATGGATTGGCACGGCTGTGGTAGTGCCGCTCCCTGCTTGGCCAGTTGGTCTGCTTTTTCATTGCCTTGAATGTTTACGTGGCTTGGGATCCACTGCAGGTGAATTTGCCATCCCCTATCCTGCAACGTCTCTAGCTTTTGGCGACAGTCCATGGTTCTGTTACAGTCTGTCACTCTATTACTAGATACACCGAGAATTGCTGCCATTGAGTCAATTAAAAAGACTGCCTGGGCGGGTGGTTCTATTTTCTCGAGTTCTGTGGCAGCCGCTAAGATAGCTGCCACTTCGCCATCATAGTTGCATTGGTTACTTCCAACAGCGACAGATCCCTCAAATAAGGTACAATGAAACCCTGCTCCCGTGTGTCCACTTTGTGGCAAGTATGAGCCGTCTGTATAAACATGTAACCATTCGTCTGGTGGGTAGTCGCTGTTGATGGTTGCTATCGCAGCTGTCCTCAGCTCCTCTGGATGGTAATTTATTTTTGCTTCAGTGATTCCGGGTAGAGTCATCTTAACCGCAGGTAGGTGATGGAAAATTCGGTATGGGTTTGTCGATGGGGCTATATTCCCTGGTTCTATATTGTATTTTTTATATAGTTCCTATAAGACAACAAGGGGGGTTTTTTGTGTTTTGAGCCTACTTGCAGCTTCCCTGTAGTTTCCCCATCTACTGTGGTATATTTTTCTACATCGTTCCCAAAAAGAGAGACTGAGCTTGTCTCGTCTAACATGGATAGGCTCCATCTGCAGTTGTGCCTCCATGGCAGCTATTTGGGTTGATTTAAGGGCGCCCGTTATTACCCGCAGTGCGTAATTCTGAACTTTATCCAGTTTTCGAGAAGTTACGCCTGCCGTGGTGATGGTTGCTTCCGAACCGTACTCCAGGATAGGCCTCACGTAGGTTCTGTATGTGGTGGCCAGAACATCTTGGCTCGCTCCCCATGAAGTTGCCGTGAGACGCTTCAATATCCTAGCTCTTTTTGTGGCTCTGTTGGCGCACTCTTCTATATGTGCCCGCCATGTCATTTTGCTGTCTATTGTCATTCCTAGATACTCTGAGATGCCACTCTCACAAAGCTCGCTTCCCTCGCAGTGCAACTTTATCTCCACGCGTTTTTTGGATAATGTGAATAGTTGGTACAGCGTCTTACTCTTATTTATTTGCATTGCATTTGCTTCGATCCACGACATCAACTTAGCGATAGCTTGGTTGGCTGCTTCTTCCAGCGATTTCATATTAGACCCAGTGACCCAAAATATTAGGTCGTCTGCATACAACAATGCTTCCACTCCCGCGATAGTCATGACTGCCTTTATGACGTCATTTATCATAAGGTTGAAAAGACAAGGTTCGCCTAAAGTGCGCTGACTATGTTTCAACAAGATAGAGCGCCACCATACTGGTACAAGGCCATGCTCAGTTCCTTGAATAATTACTTGGTGCAACGTTTAGTTGGGCGCACAAGGCCACAAGACCACGCGGTCTCCTTGGTCACTGACATGAAACCATGTCACTTTTCCTGTGAGGGTGCGTCAAAGAAATTTTTTATGGCTCTCCCTTAACTCGTGATATTGATGAGCTAATAAAACAGAATATCAGCTGTAGTAGTTTCAGTGGGAGAGCACACATTGTGCGCCGACCGTTTGGGGTAAATTCAGTTGTCGGCTGGATGGCATTCGCGTGGCTAATATTTTTGTGGAAAGCATTTGTGTATTTAATTTAAAATCGAGTTGATCTGTTTGAATGATTGCATTATCAGACTTACCTGCTGGCCGTAGAGTTGACACTCGTGTTGGATTTCGACCTCCTGTTTATAATACTGTCACCGTAGTTTACAACACCTTTGTTAGTTATGCTAAAAGTACGGAGTCGGTATAACTCGTCGCCTGATCTTGGGTTGTATGGTTTCTCCGGTAGACTGCACACCCTTGGGCGAATATGGTCAGGTACTGAAACACATAATATCTAATTATTTGAAAGGACAGTTTTGAGGACATTTAATTAATTGTGAAGACAGTTATGAGGGAATTTAATTAATTAGGCGGGCAGTTTTGAGGACATTCTATAATTGGGATAAAAATTTTGAGGATATTAAAGTAATTGTGAGGATGGTTATGAGAAAAGTATTTAATTGGGAAGATAGTTTTGAGATTATTTAATTAACTAGGTTAACCAGTTTTGTGGATATTTTATAGTTAGGATTTCAGTTTCGAAAATAAATAATTAATTGTGTGGATAGTTTTGAGAAAATTTTATTATTTGGGAAGGTAGTTTTGAGGAGATTTAATTAATTGGGAGGACGGTTTTAAAGATATTTGAAACATTTGGAGGACAGTTGAGGATATTAAATTAATCGAGAGGACAGTTTTGAGGACATATAATGAAATCAGTAAAGACAGTTTTGTTGTTGCATTCTATAGAGATCTTTTTGAGCATTATGTTCTGTTTTGTAATCAGTATCTCAACTTATTTCTATCTCGTAATAATTGTCTGAGACGTCGGTAGTTTTATGAGCTGTGTTCTAGATAATGCACTCCTAATGTAGAGCATGGAGAGTTTAATTAGGATCATTGCAATCAGTATCTGAACCTATTTCTATCTCGTATTAATTGCCTCAGACGACGGTAGTTTTATGAGCTGAGTTCTAGATAATGCACTCCTAATGTAGAGCATGGAGAGTTTAATTAGGATCATTGCAATCAGTATCTGAACCTATTTCTATCTCGTAATAATTGTCTCAGACGTCGGCAGTTTTATGAGCTGAGTTCTAGATAGTGCACTCCTAATGTAGAGCATGGAGATTTTAATTAGGATCATTGCAATCAGTATCTGAACCTATTTCTATCTCGTAATAATTGTCTCAGACGTCGATAGTTTTATGAGCTGAGTTCTAGATAATGCACTCCTAATGTAGAGCATGGAGATTTTAATTAGGATCATTGCAATCAGTATCTCAACTTATTTCTATCTCGTAATAATTGTCTAAGACGTCGGTAGTTTTATGAGCTGAGTTCTAGATAATCCACTCCTAATGTAGAGCAAGAAGAGTTTAATTAGGAACATTGCAATTAGAATCTCAACTTATTTCTATCTCGTAATAATTGTCTCAGACGTCGGTAGTTTTATGAGCTGTGTTCTAGATAATGCACTCCTAATGTAGAGAATGAAAAGTTTAATTAGGATCATTGCAATCAGTATCTTAACCTATTTCTATCTCGTAATAATTGTCTCAGGGGTCGGTTGTTTTATGAGCTGAGTTCTAGATAATGCACCCGTAATGTAGAGCATGGAGAGTTTAATTAGGATCATTGAAAACAGTATCTGAACCTATTTCTATCTCGTAATAATTGTCTCTGACCGCGGTAGTTTTATGAGCTGTGTTCTAGATAATGCACTCCTAATGTAGAGCATGGAGAGTTTAATTAGGATCATTGAAAACAGTAACTGAACCTATTTCTATCTCGTAATAATTGTCTCTGACCGCGGTAGTTTTATGAGCTGTGTTCTAGATAATGCACTCCTAATGTAGAGCATGGAGAGTTTAATTAGAATCATTGCAATCAGTATCTGAACCTATTTCTATCTCATAATAATTGCCTCAGACGTCGGTAGTTTTATGAGCTGAGTTCTAGATAATGCACTCCTAATGTAGAGCATGGAGAGTTTAATTAGGATCATTGCAATCAGTATCTCAAGCTATTTCTATCTCGTAATAATTGTCTCAGACGTCGGTAGTTTTATGAGCTGAGTTCTAGATAATGCACTCCTAATGTAGAGCATGGAGAGTTTAATTAGGATCATTGCAATCAGTATCTGAACCTATTTCTATCTCGTAATAATTGTCTCAGACGTCGGCAGTTTTATGAGCTGAGTTCTAGATAGTGTACTCCTAATGTAGAGCATGGAGATTTTAATTAGGATCATTGCAATCAGTATCTCAACCTATTTCTATCTCGTAATAATTGTCTCAGACGTCGATAGTTTTATGAGCTGAGTTCTAGATAATGCACTCCTAATGTAGAGCATGGAGATTTTAATTAGGATCATTGCAATCAGTATCTCAACTTATTTGTATCTCGTAATAATTGCCTCAGACGACGGTAGTTTTATGAGCTGAGTTCTAGATAATGCACTCCTAATGTAGAGCATGGAGAGTTTAATTAGGATCATTGCAATCAGTATCTGAACCTATTTCTATCTCGTAATAATTGTCTCAGACGTCGGCAGTTTTATGACCTGAGTTCTAGATAGTGCACTCCTAATGTAGAGCATGGAGATTTTAATTAGGATCATTGCAATCAGTATCTCAACCTATTTCTATCTCGTAATAATTGTCTCAGGCGTCGATACTTTTATGAGCTGAGTTCTAGATAATGCACTCCTAATGTAGAGCATGGAGATTTTAATTAGGATCATTGCAATCAGTATCTCAACTTATTTCTATCTCGTAATAATTGTCTAAGACGTCGGTAGTTTTATGAGCTGAGTTCTAGATAATCCACTCCTAATGTAGAGCAAGGAGAGTTTAATTAGGAACATTGCAATTAGAATCTCAACTTATTTCTATCTCGTAATAATTGTCTCAGACGTCGGTAGTTTTATGAGCTGTGTTCTAGATAATGCACTCCTAATGTAGAGAATGAAAAGTTTAATTAGGATCATTGCAATCAGTATCTTAACCTATTTCTATCTCGTAATAATTTTCTCAGACGTCGGCAGTTTTATGAGCTGAGTTCTAGATAATGCACTCCTAATGTAGAGCAAGGAGAGTTTAATTAGGATCATTGCAATCAGTATCTTAACCTATTTCTATCTCGTAATAATTGTCTCAGACGTCGGTTGTTTTATGAGCTGAGTTCTAGATAATGCACTCCTATTGTAGAGCATGGAAAGTTTAATGAGGATCATTGCAATCAGTATCTCAAATTATTCCTATCTTGTAATAATTGTCTCAGACGTCGGCAGTTTTATGAGCTGAGTTCTAGATAATGCACTCCTAATGTAGAGCAAGGAGAGTTTAATTAGGATCATTGCAATCAGTATCTTAACCTATTTCTATCTCGTAATAATTGTCTCAGACGTCGGTAGTTTTATGACCTGTGTTCTAGATAATGCACTCCTAATGTAGAGCATAAGTTTAATTAGGATCATTGCAATCAGTATCTGAACCTATTTCTATCTCGTAATAATTGTCTCAGGGGTCGGTTGTTTTATGAGCTGAGTTCTAGATAATGCACCCGTAATGTAGAGCATGGAGAGTTTAATTAGGATCATTGAAAACAGTATCTGAACCTATTTCCATCTCGTAATAATTGTCTCTGACCGCGGTAGTTTTATGAGCTGTGTTCTAGATAATGCACTCCTAATGTAGAGCATGGAGAGTTTAATTAGGATCATTGAAAACAGTAACTGAACCTATTTCTATCTCGTAATAATTGTCTCTGACCGCGGTAGTTTTATGAGCTGTGTTCTAGATAATGCACTCCTAATGTAGAGCATGGAGAGTTTAATTAGAATCATTGCAATCAGTATCTGAACCTATTTCTATCTCATAATAATTGCCTCAGACGTCGGTAGTTTTATGAGCTGAGTTCTAGATAATGCACTCCTAATGTAGAGCATGGAGAGTTTAATTAGGATCATTGCAATCAGTATCTCAAGCTATTTCTATCTCGTAATAATTGTCTCAGACGTCGGTAGTTTTATGAGCTGAGTTCTAGATAATGCACTCCTAATGTAGAGCATGGAGAGTTTAATTAGGATCATTGCAATCAGTATCTGAACCTATTTCTATCTCGTAATAATTGTCTCAGACGTCGGCAGTTTTATGAGCTGAGTTCTAGATAGTGTACTCCTAATGTAGAGCATGGAGATTTTAATTAGGATCATTGCAATCAGTATCTCAACCTATTTCTATCTCGTAATAATTGTCTCAGACGTCGATAGTTTTATGAGCTGAGTTCTAGATAATGCACTCCTAATGTAGAGCATGGAGATTTTAATTAGGATCATTGCAATCAGTATCTCAACTTATTTGTATCTCGTAATAATTGCCTCAGACGACGGTAGTTTTATGAGCTGAGTTCTAGATAATGCACTCCTAATGTAGAGCATGGAGAGTTTAATTAGGATCATTGCAATCAGTATCTGAACCTATTTCTATCTCGTAATAATTGTCTCAGACGTCGGCAGTTTTATGAGCTGAGTTCTAGATAGTGCACTCCTAATGTAGAGCATGGAGATTTTAATTAGGATCATTGCAATCAGTATCTCAACCTATTTCTATCTCGTAATAATTGTCTCAGGCGTCGATAGTTTTATGAGCTGAGTTCTAGATAATGCACTCCTAATGTAGAGCATGGAGATTTTAATTAGGATCATTGCAATCAGTATCTCAACTTATTTCTATCTCGTAATAATTGTCTAAGACGTCGGTAGTTTTATGAGCTGAGTTCTAGATAATCCACTCCTAATGTAGAGAAAGGAGAGTTTAATTAGGAACATTGCAATTAGAATCTCAACTTATTTCTATCTCGTAATAATTGTCTAAGACGTCGGTAGTTTTATGAGCTGAGTTCTAGATAATGCACTCCTAATGTAGAGCATGGAGAGTTTAATTAGGATCATTGCAATCAGTATCTCAAGCTATTTCTATCTCGTAATAATTGTCTCAGACGTCGGTAGTTTTATGAGCTGTGTTCTAGATAATGCACTCCTAATGTAGAGAATGAAAAGTTTAATTAGGATCATTGCAATCAGTATCTTAACCTATTTCTATCTCGTAATAATTGTCTCAGACGTCGGCAGTTTTATGAGCTGAGTTCTAGATAATGCACTCCTAATGTAGAGCAAGGAGAGTTTAATTAGGATCATTGCAATCAGTATCTTAACCTATTCCTATCTTGTAATAATTGTCTCAGACGTCGGCAGTTTTATGAGCTGAGTTCTAGATAATGCACTCCTAATGTAGAGCAAGGAGAGTTTAATTAGGATCATTGCAATCAGTATCTTAACCTATTTCTATCTCGTAATAATTGTCTCAGACGTCGGTAGTTTTATGACCTGTGTTCTAGATAATGCACTCCTAATGTAGAGCATAAGTTTAATTAGGATCATTGCAATCAGTATCTGAACCTATTTCTATCTCGTAATAATTGTCTCAGGGGTCGGTTGTTTTATGAGCTGAGCTCTAGATAATGCACTCGTAATGTAGAGCATGGAGAGTTTAATTAGGATCATTGAAAACAGTATCTGAACCTATTTCTATCTCGTAATAATTGTCTCTGACCGCGGTAGTTTTATGAGCTGTGTTCTAGATATTGCACTCCTAATGTAGAGCATGGAGAGTTTAATTAGGATCATTGAAAACAGTATCTGAACATATTTCTATCTCGTAATAATTGTCTCTGACCGCGGTAGTTTTATGAGCTGTGTTCTAGATAATGCACTCCTAATGTAGAGCATGGAGAGTTTAATTAGAATCATTGCAATCAGTATCTGAACCTATTTCTATCTCATAATAATTGCCTCAGACGTCGGTAGTTTTATGAGCTGAGTTCTAGATAATGCACTCCTAATGTAGAGCATGGAGAGTTTAATTAGGATCATTGCAATCAGTATCTCAAGCTATTTCTATCTCGTAATAATTGTCTCAGACGTCGGTAGTTTTATGAGCTGAGTTCTAGATAATGCACTGCTAATGTAGAGCATGGAGAGTTTAATTAGGATCATTGCAATCAGTATCTGAACCTATTTCTATCTCGTAATAATTGTCTCAGACGTCGGCAGTTTTATGAGCTGAGTTCTAGATAGTGCACTCCTAATGTAGAGCATGGAGATTTTAATTAGGATCATTGCAATCAGTATCTCAACCTATTTCTATCTCGTAATAATTGTCTCAGACGTCGATAGTTTTATGAGCTGAGTTCTAGATAATGCACTCCTAATGTAGAGCATGGAGATTTTAATTAGGATCATTGCAATCAGTATCTCAACTTATTTGTATCTCGTAATAATTGTCTAAGACGTCGGTAGTTTTATGAGCTGAGTTCTAGATAATGCACTCCTAATGTAGAGCATGGAGAGTTTAATTAGGATCATTGCAATCAGTATCGCAAGCTATTTCTATCTCGTAATAATTGTCTCAGACGTCGGTAGTTTTATGAGCTGAGTTCTAGATAATGCACTCCTAATATAGAGCATGGAGAGTTTAATTAGGATCATTGCAATCAGTATCTGAACCTATTTCTATCTCGTAATAATTGTCTCAGACGTCGGCAGTTTTATGAGCTGAGTTCTAGATAGTGCACTCCTAATGTAGAGCATGGAGATTTTAATTAGGATCATTGCAATCAGTATCTCAACCTATTTCTATCTCGTAATAATTGTCTCAGACGTCGATAGTTTTATGAGCTGAGTTCTAGATAATGCACTCCTAATGTAGAGCATGGAGATTTTAATTAGGATCATTGCAATCAGTATCTCAACTTATTTCTATCTCGTAATAATTGTCTAAGACGTCGGTAGTTTTATGAGCTGAGTTCTAGATAATGCACTCCTAATGTAGAGCATGGAGAGTTTAATTAGGATCATTGCAATCAGTATCTCAACCTATTTCTATCTCGTAATAATTGTCTCAGACGTCGATAGTTTTATGAGCTGAGTTCTAGATAATGCACTCCTAATGTAGAGCATGGAGATTTTAATTAGGATCATTGCAATCAGTATCTCAACTTATTTCTATCTCGTAATAATTGTCTAAGACGTCGGTAGTTTTATGAGCTGAGTTCTAGATAATGCACTCCTAATGTAGAGCATGGAGAGTTTAATTAGGATCATTGCAATCAGTGTCTGAACCTATTTCTATCTCGTAATAATTGTCTCAGACGTCGGCAGTTTTATGAGCTGAGTTCTAGATAGTGCACTCCTAATGTAGAGCATGGAGATTTTAATTAGGATTATTGCAATCAGTATCTCAACCTATTTCTATCTCATAATTATTGTCTCAGACGTCGATAGTTTTATGAGCTGAGTTCTAGATAATGCACTCCTAATGTAGAGCATGGAGATTTTAATTAGGATCATTGCAATCAGTATCTCAACTTATTTCTATCTCGTAATAATTGTCTCAGACGTCGGCAGTTTTATGAGCTGAGTTCTAGATAATGCACTCCTAATGTAGAGCATAAGTTTAATTAGGATAATTGCAATCAGGAATGGTTAATCCTTTGAGGACCAACCGCCTGAATGTTAGATGGCGGGAAAGTTAGCAGACGGTCGGATTTGTGGACGGTCGGAAAATACGTGAATAGGACTGGTCGGGGGATTTCTGAACAAAGAAATGCAAGATATTATTTTAAAATATACTATGTTACTAGATCATAAAATACATTTTTATTGTATTTTTTACTTCATAAAGAAGAAGTCGTATTAATACCCGTTACCTAAAAGGAGATTTAAATGAGAAACATAACTAAGCAATTAGAATAACACTGTCAGCGGGGCGGGCCGGTGATGAGCAGTTTGCCTCCACCTGGGCTGGGCAGCACTTTGTGTACGTTTGGCGCTTTTATGCTTGAGTATTTTGTGTATCATGACTTTTAAACAAATTATTTGATTGATAGTTTTGTTACACGAAAACTTGAGAGCAAGTGGACTTGATAGATTGCTTGATCTGCTCGATTGCTTGATTTGGACAATTCCCTTAACATTTTTTATGACGATTCAAATATAAACATTATTTTAAATCCCAAATTCTGATGAACAATCAAATTCTCTGATATTGAAAGTAAATGATTTTGATACTGTAAATGAAGGTATGCCTAAGTTTGTACTTGAGCCATCGGATAGGGACAGTAAATAGGATTTGACTGGGCAACCAAAGCGGGTGATTTATTATTTGTAACCATCTAATATTTTTTTTTATTTAATGTCCAAATAGTGTGACATTTTTCCTATGTTCTAAATAAAGTGAGAAGTAAACTAAAAATGTTTATCACGCATAAAATATTTTTAGATATTTCAGAAAAAAACGTAAATATATTTTATTTTATTTTCTAAATATACATTGTATTTTAATGTATACAAAATGTGTTTTAAATTTTAAGAACAGCTTTCTTTTAATTTTGTAATGAAAAAGGATATATATTTAAACATTTTGCCAACAAAAACACAACAATACCTCTTACAGAAGTGATGATTTTTCTCCTGAAAGTCCACAAATACACATAGAACCGAACTGTGCAGTTTTGGCACCAACTACTCATGTGCCAGATTTTGGACACTCAAAATTTTGCTTGGTTAAGCATAAGAGAAGGGCCGTCCAGAGAGAGGGCAGGGGAAAATGCCCAGTTGCCCGGGCTCAGGATAGGAGGGGCCCAGCCAGGTTGGTGTTTTTTAAATGCGGAAAGTAATTATCGTGTGGCGAGATCCACACAAGCAGTGGCGGACTTTGCCATGGTGCCGCCCCTAGGCACAATTCAGCCGGCCGCCCCTTTGCTCCCCGTTCGCGGAATTTATTGGAAACGTCCCAACCTAATATAATACTTTTAATATTTCACCATACGAATCCGTTTTCATGCCTGTTCAAAGAGATATAGATAAGATATTATTTAAAGACTTTTTATAAAAATAAATTCAAAAATATATTTTGGTTCCATCAATAAAATTGAAAAACAATAAAATAAAAGAAAGTTTTCTATTCTCAGAGGAGAGGCGCCCCCCTGCTGGATCCACCACTGATTTAACTGAGGTTCACATTATGACATTCACCAAATTTAACTAGGTACTATTACTATTGTCACTAAAACTCATCTGTACAAAAAAAAAAAAAAAAAAACGGCTGCCGCCTGCCGCCCCCTCGAGGCTGCGCCCATAGGCACGTGCCTAGTGTGCCTAATGGGAAGTCCGCCACTGCACACAAGAGATAAAAACACTATACTATTAGAGTATAAAAACCGAAATGTACAATTGCGCAATCTTTTAATGGCAAAGTAATACTCATTAAATGAAATGTTCTATTCACACACAATGTCTCAGTTGTTCTAAACGAAAGGCAGTTTATTTCAACAACACTAAACATACACAGATTAGATTCAGTAGGCATGTTTGGTTTCAACACGAAGCTATAATTTATTTTTAATGTCATACAAAATACAGGGTTGTATAGGCCTATGTTGAAGGTAAGGAAGGGGCCCGTACTTATGTTTTACCAGGGGCCGTACTCATTTCCGCCCAAGGGAACGAAATTTTTCTGAGCGGGCCTGGATAAGAAGTCGTATTTACCGTTCCTGCAATAGAAATTATCGATTAAAACTAATTAGTGGGCAAACAACATCACATCATATAACATCTAGAACCAATTTTGTAGGTATCAATAAACTTAAAATTAGGAAAAAAATAATAACGTTAAAAAATAATTTAATGTGAGAAATAAAAATACCAAACTGAAATGCCAAGTGAATTTATCTTTGTAAATATTTTTCTTAGTTTTCAACGCTTAAAACCAAAATAAAATTCTTTTCTAAACAAAGTGAAGGAATGTAGGTTCCTACGCAGAACGGAACGCTGATAAACTCTGAACTAGATCAAAGAGTTGGAAGTTGCTAAAAGGTGATTACCTGTTGAATTTAATCTAACCAAGTTGAAAATTCTTCAAATTATTGGCATTTCCTTTGTAATGCGTCTAGTTATATGAAATTTCGTTTTAATTATTTTTTGTAACAAAAGTAAATGTTTACACATCTAGCGATGATTATATTCACCTGTTATAGTTACTGAAATCATTGTAGATTGTGTGACCATGGTATGTAAAAGACAAAATCACAGATCAAATTCTTCAAAAAGTCAATGTTAGAAAATCTATAAAGAGCAAAACTGCAAGAATTAAAACAGAAGTAGTTCTTGAAATTGGAAAAGTACTTTTTCTACAAGATATTTTTACTCACGAAACTGTCGTTGGTATATCTTTTGGACAAATTATGAATTTTCCAAAGGAAATTAATTTTCAAAACAATTTTCACACATCATAAAAAGTAATAAAAATAACACAGCTTAAAATATGTGTAACAATCAGTGGGACTGACCGATTTAGATTTAATAGAATCTTGTTAACGTACTTAAAAATAGAATAATGCACTTAATAGAAAAGCTTTAATAGATGTTGACAAATATATAGAGGTGTCGAGAATACTTTTTTCTTTCAAGTTTAAATTAGTAAAGTATTAGAAGTATTAAAACAAAAGCATTGTAACAGAAACTGCATATTCTAATGAAGTGGAAACCCATATTCTTTCATAAATAACTGAGACCCTGTTCACAGTTCATAGTAAAGTGTGAAGCTATTATTATCCCTTGTAACTAGACTGTGCTCTCATTTCTCACCCTTATGGCGCCCATCGTCCTTAAAAATTTAATAAAGTTGGCGAAAGCGCATTTAGCATTTTTGCACAATGGACGGTTTAATAAACTGCCATTTATAATATTTCCTTTTCTATAAGAGAATATTAAACATAATATAAAAGGCTTTTCTTATCGTGTATATTCAAAGATCCGGATTCATTCTATCTTAACTTGGACTCATTCAACAGACCCCTCCTAGTAATCTGTATGCAAAACTGAACAAACCATTTTTTTAAAGATTCTCACCATGAGAGACATAAACGGATACATAAAACGAGGTCATTGTTTGTGCGTACGAGCCTGTGTGAGTATATATATATATATATATATACATATATATTTGTGTGTGTGTGTGTGTGTGTGTGTGTGTGTGTGTGTGTGTGTGTGTGTGTGTGTGTGTGAGTGAGTGTGTGTGTGTGTGTGTGTGTGTGTGTGTGTGTGTGTGTGTGTGTGTGTGTGTGTAAGTGTGTGTGTGTATGTGTGTGTGAGTGAGTGTGTGTGTGTGTGTGTGTGTGTGTGTGTGTGTGTGTGTGTGTGTGTGTGTGTGTGTGTGTGTGTGTGTGTGTGTGTGTGTGTGTGTGTGTGTGTGTGTGTGTGTTGTGGGGAGGGGAGGGTAGTGTCACATAGTTCAAAATTACACTTATTTACTTCTTAGTAGAACTGTTGCTATTTCAGCCATCCATACGTCTGTTTGACTCCTCCAGGGCAAATAATAGATAATAACATTAATACTTCTCTTTGTTTCGGTTAACCCGTTATCCTTTAATTTTGGTAAAACACACAACTCGTGCATAAGATAGAATTTCTATCGTGCATTTCTATATGGAGTTTCTAGACTTTATCTGAACTTTGACTCATTTTGTGAGGCTTTAAAAAGAAAATTACCCTTTGCAAATTTAATGGCTATTCTTTGTCAAAAAGTAATTTTTAAATTGTTTTTATGAAAATAAATATATTTTTGAGAAAAATTAAAATAATAATTAGAGATAATTTGTTGATAATTATCAGAAATTATTAATAAAGTAATATTAAAAAAAAAAAAACTATCTCTTTTCCCGGGACAAAATACACTCTATTTAAATATGAATTACCCTTTGCAGTGGTTAATACCCGAAATAGATACAATGGAAGATATATTACATTATGGGTTTCGCCTTTATAGAGTTCTTCTTTTTAATTTTGCACATAATTTACCCATCTTCAAATGAAATAGTCATAACTTTTGCTTCATTTCTCCTGATTATATTTTCTGCTCCATTTAACCTTTCACCCCTTTATAATACGTTTGATTTTCTGTTTTTCCTTTCTGAACAAATCTCCAATTTTTGTCTCTTGCTTTTAAATTTAGGCACTTTCCCAAACACCCTAAGATTTGTTCATTGAAAAGGACTACATCACTCTAACCGTAAAACCTTGATTAAAGTCTCTTTGTAGGAGCTTGAGTGGTCTATAACGCAAAGCACATAACTAAGTGAAGTTTCTTAGCGTTTATCTATATATCTTCATATCCCTTGAGCGTTGCTAAAGTAGGTTATTATTATTGATGTTATCATTTTACTTGTAGAACTCATGAATAGTTCGGAAGATAATAATTTGTCCCTTGGACGGACTTTATGGAGCCAAGCGTATCTTCTAACATGGAAAAAATTTCTTCTCCGAAGGAGTCAATAGTATCTTCTATCATGGAGCCAATAGTATCTTCTACCATGGAGCCAAGAATATCTTCTACCATGAATACAAAAGTATCTTCTATCATGGAGCCAAGAGTGTCTTCTACCATGGAGTCAAGAGTATCTTCTACCATAGACCCAAGAGTATCTTCTACCATAGAACCAAGAGTATCTTCTACCATGGAGCTAAGAGTATCTTCTAACATAGAGCCAAGCGTATCTCCTACCATAGAACCAAGAGTATCTCCTACCATGGAGCTAAGATTATCTTCTAACATAGAGTCAAGAGTATCTCCTACCATAGAGCCAAGAGTATCTTCTACCGTGGAGCCAAGAGTATCTTCTACCATAGAGCCAAGAGTATCTCCTACCATAGAGCCAAGAGTATGTTCTACCGTGGAGCCAAGAGTATCTTCTACCATAGAGCCAAGAGTATCTCCTACCATAGAGCCAAGAGTATGTTCTACCGTGGAACCAAGAGTATCTTCTACCATGAAGCCAAAAGTATCTACCTATTCCTGTCTTATCTTTTCCTTGAAATATAAAATGAAACATTCTATATTTGTTTTACCGCATAAGATGACCAAAATATTCCCATATTCTTCTCTTTATCGTTATCTCTTTCTTTCTATCTATCTCTCTTATTTTCTTTTCCTCTTTCTCTTTATCTATCTCTTTCAATCTCTCTCTTTCTCTCTCCCCGTGTTTACCCTACCGATATAATATTGGTTTACACACATCTATACCTTTAATGAATATGTATTCTATAATTTATGAAGTAATTAAGCTTAAATACGTATACGTAGTTGATAAAATGAATTGCTTATAAATATCGTTATTTGTAATATTGTTGTTATTTATAATATAACGATTTGAAAAGTCGTCGCCTGAAGCTTTACGCTTTTGGGATTTGTGATAATCATACTGTTGTGATATCATTCTGTTATCTTGTTTATTATATTGAAAACATCACGTAATCCTATTGAAGGCAACACATAAAACGCCATTTTGCGCCAAATCAAGACAGACGCACAAAAAGACACTGTAATCCCTAATTGCTTACTAAGCCTACAAAAACAACGCAATCCCTAGAGAGAAAAGTATTGTTTTGTAAAAATTAACCGTATTAAAAATATTGTTAACACATTCAAGGAAAGACTAAATTGGTTGCTTAGAAGAGACAAGCGATACACTTGTAGATAGGGCTCGTCTCTCCTCATTCAGATATCTATTATGGACACCCGCTCTATTCCTTCTGGACTCGGTCGTCCTTATTTGGAAATTCCCTCTTAATTTGGTCTTATATTAAACTAGATACAAAATTTGAAGCATGATTTTTCAATAAGATTCAAATAGGACATATACTTCAAATATATTAAATGTTTTTAACGACTTAATATTTTTATATTCTCTAAATAATCATTCAGAATATTAATAATAATAGACTAAAACATTTGGGTTACGGTCTGAGTTGACAATGGGATACATCTACCAGAACAGCGCCCTCATTAAACAAAACACGTTACTACTATAGCTTAGTGACAACGTGCTACTATAGGCAAGGGTGCTACTACCTTCTTAATTTTATGCTCAAGGATTTAAATGTAGCCTAAGTTGGGGATTAAGGAGCTTAAGTGTAGCTCAAAAAAACAAAAAATAATGCTAGAAATAATCAGATCTATTCTGTTTAAAATGATGCAAATAAATTATATGTGATGTTAATTATTATTATTTGTAATGTTAGATATTAATAAATCTATCTACTTTAACGATGATTTTTTAATCGTTCAGAAATTATTTTTATATATAATAATTATTTTTAGTTTATAATAATAATGAAAATTTTATATATTAATTTATATATCCTCTTTAAATTAGATATACTGTGTTACCTAACTCCTCTAATAGAAAGGAACATTTAATTCATGTAACGTTTCTGTATAACGGTTGGACATAACAGTTCTCGATTCTTCACTGTAAAGAGCAGCTCTTTTATCTCAGCTTAGTGACAACGAACACTTATATACTTAAAATAAATGAGAAAACTGTTGATAATCGTATCAAAGATATTTATTTTAGTAATGCAACGTTTCGGCAGCGTCGCCCTTATCAAGCAAGTTGTGCTATAAAAGAAACATAACTTGGATTTAACATTTAAATGTGTAATGTGAGGAAGCAGAATATCAAACTCCTATACATCATTAAGAAATTCCTCTGAGCCACAGCACAACACCCTTGATAAAGACAATGAACTAATTGCCAAAACCTTGCATTATTAAAATAAATATAAAAAGCGTGTACATGCGTTACACCAGAACGTGTAGGTACGTTACGCAAGAACGTAACAATGCGTTACGCAGGAGTGTATTAATACATTTGGCAAGAACGTGTAAATACGTTACACCGGAACGTGTAAGTACGTTACTTAAGAGCGTGTGCATGCGTTACGCAGGAATGTATAAATACGTTATGCAAGAACATGTAAATACGTTACACCGGAACGTGTAAGTACGTTATGCAAGATCTTGTAAATACGTTATGCAAGATCGTGTAAATACGTTACACCGGAACGTGTAAGTACATATCGCAAGAACGTGTACATACCTTACGCAGGAACGTATAAGTACGATATGCAAGAACGTGTAAATACGTTACACCGGAACGAGTAAGTACCTTACGCAGGAACGTGTAAATACTTTACACCAGAACGTGTAAATATGTTACGCCAGAACGCATAAGTACGTTACGAAGTAACGTGTAAATATATTACACCGTAACGTGTAAGTACGTTACACAAGACCGTGTAAATATGTTACGTCGGAACGTGTAAGTACGTTACGAAAGATCTTATACATGCCTTACGCAGTAACGTATAAATATGCTGTGCAAGAACGTGTAAATACGTTACACTGGAACGTGTAACTGCGTTACACAGAACGTATAACTACGTTACGCTAAAACTTGTAAGTACGTTATGTCGAAACTTGAAAGTACGTTACGCAAGAACGTGTAAATATGTTACACCGTAACGTGTAAGTACGTTACACAAGACCGTGTAAATACGTTACGCAAGACCGTGTAAATACGTTACACCGGAACGTGTAAGTACGTTACGAAAGATCGTATACATGCCTTACGCAGTAACGTATAAATATGCTGTGCAAGAACGTGTAAATACGTTACACTGGAACGTGTAACTGCGTTACACAGAACGTATAAATACGTTACGCTAAAACTTGTAAGTACGTTATGTCGAAACTTGTAAGTACGTTACGCAAGAACGTGTAAATATGTTACGCCGAAACGAGTCGATACGTCAACTGCCTGCATTCAATGCCTTGAAAGTGCTATGACCCATCGGCAAGGAGACATCCTTCGTATCCTTCGCCTCTTTACGTATACACGAGTATGTAAACTTAAGTATCTACACAAAATAATATTAGCTTGAGTGATTAAGTGGCGAAAAATCAAATATCTTCAAACATCAAAATTCAAAAATTACGTGTGGTTTTGTACTAATTACAAAAACAATTACTGTTGCGTACATATGCGGGCAGGAGATGCAGATCTAAAGTTTTGTTAATTTCAAGAAAAATGGCGAACAAGAGACAATACAGTGAACAAGCAAAACTAGTTTTTACAAAAAACAACGGAAAAATCCAAGTAAATTTATCAATGGTACTGCCAACAGTTATTATATTTCCCTATTAAAGCTCATTACTTTATAAACCAAATAAATGGAACACCCAAATTTATTTTCCCAACGTCAACTTTAAGACGACAATAAGACATATTCTTCTTACCTAAGAGTACATATTAACGATATCAGTTACAGTTTTTCATACAAAGATGCAGCCCCACTGTGATGAAAAAATCAATACGCTTTGCCCTGAGCGCCGAGGGGAAGTGGGTTTACAAAACTGAATCCATACAGCTATTGCATGCTGCATCTTTGGACCTCGCGCACAGCTTACTATTGGCTAGTAAACGACATAAGATGGTTTGAAAAGTATCAAAGTGTAAAGATTTGATTTTTTAATTTAAATTCTAATATTACATTAAACCTTTTCATAAACGTTTAAAAAAAATTGTGCATTTGTCTTTGTTTTACGCGTTTTATATTTTTATATCTTATACTAAACTTGTATAGCCTAAATATTTTTTGTCATACTTAGCCTAAATATAAATCTTGCGTAAGTCGACGGATTTACAGCTACAGTTATTGTACTCGCTTAACCGGAAAGGAGCCACTCTAATTATAATAAATTACGAAAACTAATAAATGCTTAAGATCTGCACACGAAATTCTATTAAAGCACATCACTTTACGTTATTAAGGACATCAGTTTCACATAAACTTTACATTTAAAATTATTTCACCACCGTAAACGGTTTAAGACCTACACACAAAATTCAATGATCCGAATTTCCCCGTCAAAGTTTAAGACCTACATATAAAGTGTAACATTTAGGACTTGCACATAAACGTTAAAATTAAAGACCTAAATATAAAGCTCGACGTTTTGTACCTGCACCTAAAAGTCAGAGTTTAAGACCTACATATAAAATTCAACGTATAGGACCAGCACCTATATGTCAAAGATTAGGACCTACATATAAAGTTCAACGTATAGGACCCGCACCTATATGTCAAAGATTAGGACCTATATATAAAGTTCAACGTATAGGACCAGCACCTATATGTCGAAGATTAGGACCTACATATAAAGTTCAACGTATAGGACCCGCACCTATATGTCAAAGATTAGGGCCTACATATAAAGTTCAACGTACAGGACCTGCACCTATATGTTAAAGTTTAAGACCTACATATAAAGTTCAACGTATAGGACCAGCACCTATATGTCAAAGATTAGGACCTACATATAAAGTTCAACGTATAGGACCAGTACCTATATGTCAAAGATTAGGACCTACATATAAAGTTCAACGTACAGGACCTGCACCTATATGTCAAAGTTTAAGACCTACATATAAAGTTCAACGTACAGGACCTGCACCTAAAAGTAAGAGTTTAAGACCTACATATAAAATTCAACGTATAGGATCAGCACCTATATGTTAAAGTTTAAGACCTACATATAAAGTTCAACGTATAGGATACGCATCTGTATGTCAAAGTTTAAGACCTACATATAAAGTTCAACGTACAGGACCTGCACCTATATGTTAAAGTTTAAGACCTACATATAAAGTTCAACGTATAGGATACGCATCTGTATGTCAAAGTTTAAGACCTACATATAAAGTTCAACGTACAGGACCTGCACCTATATGTTAAAGTTTAAGACCTACATATAAAGTTCAACGTATACGATACGCATCTGTATGTCAAAGTTTAAGACCTACATATAAAGTTCAACGTATAGCAACTGCATCTATATGTCCAAGTTTAAGACCTACACAAAATCAGGACTTGTAAATAAACGTTAAAATTAAACGTTTAGTGCCTGCAAGTAAACCTTGACGTTTAAGACCTGCTTTGTAATTTGAACAGTCATCACTTGCTATGAGCCTTGACGTCTAGATCTTGAATATTAGATTCATAGTTTAAGACCTACATAAAATCCAATGTTCAGGACTTGTAAATAAACGTTAAAATTTAACGTTCAGGGCATGCAAGTAAACCTTAACGTTTAAGACATGCTTTGTAGTTTAAACAGTCATCACTTGCTATGAGCCTTAACGTCTAGATCTTGATTATTAGATTCACAGTTTAAGACCTACATAAAATCCAACGTTCAGGACTTGTAAATAAACGTTAAAATTAAACGTTTAGTGCCTGCAAGTAAACCTTGACGTTTAAGACCTGCTTTGTAATTTGAACAGTCATCTCTTGCTATGAGCCTTAACGTCTAGGTCTTGAATATTAGATTCACAGTTTAAGACCTACATAAAATTCAGGACCTCCACATAAGCGTTAAGGTTTATGATCTACACATAAAATGCAACGTTCAATACCTCTATATGAACATTTAATTTTAAGACACATATAAAACTCGAAATTCTAGACCTCTATTTAAAGATTATATCTATACATGAAATTGAACGTTTAATGCCTGCAAGTACACCTTAACGTTTAAGACCTGCTTTGGATTCAAACCGTTATCACTTGTAAGCCTTAATGTGATGAACTTAAGTATTACCTTCATAGTTTAGGGCCTGCACATAAAATTCAACGTTTAGGGCTTTCGCGTAAACTTCAACACTTAGGACCTGTTTACTATTTATGTCTATTAACATATATATAAAATCGTCCGCATTAACAACCTTAAGTTTTGATACACCAACAAATAATGTAATAATCATAAAATGTCTTTATAATTTTGTGTAGAAAATAATGTCAGCATGGTTTAGTCCTGGAATCATTTACATATGTTGGTCATTTAAAACTTGTGTAAGAATAATAGGTCTTACTTATTTAACATGTACAACCTTGGTTGTATTCGATTTCCCTCACTGTTTACTACTTCTGATTGTAAGTAAATGTGGAGTAGAACTCTACTTAACAGTTGACTGACATTACTCCTGTTGTTTACGGTTCTTTAGAACAGAATGAACGGTTAGTACAAAGAGCCACTTCCCCATTACATACAGTTCTATAAACCTTCTTCTTGATTGCATCACTTTACGTTCCCGTGCCTCACGTTTACGTCAGTCTACACTTTAGCAGATGTTTTCTCCTTCAACGATGCCCTAGCCACGCTATTTCTATTAGAAACAAGTAATAAAAAAATTTTTTTAACAATTTCTACGTAAGTCAACAAATAAAATTTGTTTTTAGTTCCTTTTTATTTTATATTTACAATTAATATAAATATGTATGTACATATGTCAGTTAATACCAATATTAAGTGCCAAAATAGAAAGCAAATTTTCTTGCAATTTTCCATTTTCTTTTAATCTATGGTGTTGACAATTACTTTTGTTTGTTACTATTATAAGCTATCTTTTTCTCGTCGCTTACGTTATATTATAGTTTCTTTCGCTTTCCTTTCGCATTTTCGATTTGTGAAGCAAGGTTCGATACCGTTAATCGAGTTTCTTTATTTTATTTTTTTCATTTGTTTTTAATACTAGAGCATTATTTATGATATTGTATGGTAGCCATGCCAACAATTTAAGGTTGAGCAATGGAGGTTTCAACGACAACCAGGTGAGAGCTAAAGAAAAATTCATATATACCTTTAATAATAGTATTTCTAACTATGAGAAAGTTGGTTCAGTTCCAAGCGCTAGACTTCGAACATAAAGATACTCAGTTCGAATCCGAACAAGACATCGCCTTTTTTTAAAATTTAGGTAATAAGTATTTATAAAAAACAGTATTAATATCAATTATCATCCAATATATATAAATGTATTTGAACTAGTCTCGATGATTATAAACGTATTTTAATAATGACTGAAAATTCGTACAAAATATATATCAGGAAAGTATGAGCTAATAGAAGGAATGAACTTGTAGTAGATAACAGTTAATATTATTACAGTTTTTTTTTTCTAATACTAATTCATTAATTAAATTGAATAAATTAATTTAAGTTTTAAATGGGATAAAACCCTTTCACTAATAGATAACGTATGCAATATAGTTATTTCTTCCCATTTAGCTTAAACCAAGTGATAACATATAATTTATTAAAACAGCTGATTTTGTGTGGTGGAACAGCTGTTTTGACGCATATGTTTTGTTACTTTATTTACAATTATTGTAATTATTTAATACAAATCAACCAAACTAACATTTCTCTCTATTGACCTAAGTAGGAATTTACTTTAAAACATTTTTGTTCATATTACTTGTTTTTCTTCACTTTTTATAATCAAAAAGTGTTATGCTTTTTTCCGCATGACTTTTTCTTTACTTCTGGTTGTTATTTATTGTATAGATTACTGTAAAACACTTATATTGGCAAACCCTGGGGTTTACTACTAAATATCAGCATTTACCACGCCAGTTTGTAAATTTAAGTATTTTATAAATAGGGGATGATTTTTCGGGTTTTTACAATTAAAGTTTGGGAGATGCTAGCTGGTAAATGTTGGGAATAAAGCAGTTAATATCTCTTAAGCATATTCTTTCTTAGCACCGGTCACGACCATTAAGGTTAGGTTAGCTTAGGTAAAACTACTTTACATTAGGTTAGGTTAGAATAAGATTAGGTAGTATTTACCGCGTCTCTGATTTAAAGTCTAAGATTTACCGAGATTATATTGATAGAGGTTCGTAATGAACGGTGATCGCAGAAACATTCGGGCTTTAAGAGACGGGAAATCTCATATATAAATGTATTAAACATACCTGCTAGCATAAAGAAGTACTTGAAGATTTCAATTTGAAATAAAACGTTGTTTAAGCTCTGTCTTGTCGTTAAATATTAAAAGAAAAATCTAATCATTTATTGTGTTTGAAATTCTAAATTTTCATCGTGTTACAGAATTACTGATAAAAATCTAATTTTCCCATTGTTTAATAAACCCTTTATATCTGTACAGCTGAGAAACAATTACCTTCGCGTTAAATCAAAGATAACACTGGAAATCAAGGAAACAATTACATTCGTTTTGAATACAAGCAACTGTTGTATGCAGCCTGATATAACGGGATGAACTGAAATTCTTACCGCGGACAAAGTAATCCCGTCAAGCCTCGGTTTTGCAAATGATTGTTGATTGGAAGCCCCGACTGAGTGACCCGCTCCGGGGCATGTTCATGTTTGGTGCCCTCTTTTCTGTGCCTATAAACTTTCAACAAAAAGTTATATTCCTTGAAAGCATTAGGCTTTAATGTTTACAAATGTAGTTTCGCCAAAGGAGCTTAGTTTACTGGATTAAAGTAAATGGTTAAATATAAAAGTACATGAAAAACCTATAAATACCTGCTAGCATAAAGTAGTATTTGAAGATTTCAATTAGAATTAAAACGTTGTTTAAGCTCTTTCTTGCCGTTAGATATTAAAAGAAAAATTTATTCATGTGTTGTGTTTAAAATTCTAAACTTTCATCGTGTTACAGAATTACTTATAAAAATCTAATTTTCCCATTGTTTAATAAACCCTTTATATCTGTACAGCTGAGAAACAATTACCTTCGCGTTAAATCAAAGATAACACTGGAAATCAAGGAAACAATTACGTTCGTTTTGAATACAAGCAACTGTTGTATGCAGCCTGTTATAACGAGATGAACTGAAATTCTTACCGCGGCAAAGTCACCCCGTCAAGCCTCGGTTTTGCAAATGCAACAGCTTATTGATTGGAAGCCCCGACTGAGTGACCCGCTCCGGGGCATGTTCATGTTTGGTGCCCTCTTTTCTCTGCCTATAAACTTTCAACCAAAAGTTATATTCCTTGAAAGCATTAGGCTTTAATATTTACAAATGTAGTTTCGCCAAAGGAGCTTAGTGTACTGGAAGTTCATGTAGTAAATGGTAAATATAAAAGTACATGAACAACCTTTTAAAAACACATTGTTATTTTGCTATGACCTTTAAATATTTATTTGTAAACAAAGGAAAATATACTTAAACACTTATACACACTCACTCCCTCTCTCACGCACGCACGCACTCAGCCACACAAACTCTCTCATGTAAATTTCTTACGAAAATGAGGAAAGGCCTCTATTAATAATAATAATAATAATAATGGATTAATATTCTAAAAATGGAATCAATGTTTTATTGATTATGTTATTATGGAAGCACGTTTATATTGGTAAATTTTGGTGTTACTAGTAATCATGAGTTCGTAAGTAAGATTTTATAAATAAGAGATGATTATTAAAGATTTTAACATAAAAATTTGGCAGCTGCTAGGTTTACGAATGGCGATTGGTAAATGTTGGTTTTGGAAATAAAAGAATAATTATTTTTAAACCTTGTTTTCCTTTATTGGCAACGTTAAGGTTAGGTTTTGTCCCGTTAGATTAGGTTAGGTTAGGTAACATTTAGTTTTCCATTGGCTAGAGTTGAACTTTAAGCTAAGTTTATGTAAGAGTTGATCTTGTTTATGTGACCCATTGTGTAAATGATTTTATAAATACATTATAACATTGGGTTAGGTATATTTATTTAGGTTAATTTATTTTAACTAAACTTTAATTTTAGCACCTTGTTTAGTTACACAAATAAAGTTCTTACTTATTGTTTTATGAACAATTGCGTAATGGTTGTGACAACAGTAATAAGATGAAATTATTCTTAAGACTTGCGCAGTAATACTAATTGGTAACGAGAACCCTTAAATGAAATCCTTATGACTATTGAGACCCTTTTCGATATTCTTAAGACTTGCGCAGTAATAAAAATTGGTAACGAGAACCCTTAAATAAAATCTTTATGACTATTGAGACCCTTTTCGATATTCTTAAGACATGCGCAGTAATACTAATTGGTAACGAGAACCCTTAAATGAAATCCTTATGACTATTGAGACCCTTTTCGATATTCTTAAGACTTGCGCAGTAATACTAATTGGTAACGAGAACCCTTAAATGAAATCCTTATGACTATTGAGACCCTTTTCGATATTCTTAAGACTTGCGCAGTAATACTAATTGGTAACGAGACCCCTTAAATAAAACCTTATGACTATTGAGACCCTTTTCGATATTCTTAATACTTGCGCAGTAATACTAATTGGTAACGAGAACCCTTAAATGAAATCATTATGACTATTGAGACCCTTTTCGATATTCTTAAGACTTGCGCAGTAATACTAATTGGTAACGAGAACCCTTAAATGAAATCCTTATGACTATTGAGATCCTTTTCGATATTCTTAAGACTTGCGCAGTAATACTAATTGGTAACGAGAACCCTTAAATGAAATCCTTATGACTATTGAGACCCTTTTCGATATTCTTAAGACTTGCGCAGTAATACTAATTGGTAACGAGAACCCTTAAATAAAATCTTTATGACTATTGAGACCCTTTTCGATATTCTTAAGACTTGCGCAGTAATACTAATTTGTAACGAGAACCCTTAAATGAAATCCTTATGACTATTGAGACCCTTTTCGATATTCTTAAGACTTGCGCAGTAATACTAATTGGTAACGAGAACCCTTAAATGAAATCCTTATGACTATTGA
>JBAIZL010000004.1:145682231-145779731 GCA_036971475.1 Prosapia bicincta | reverse complement strand
GAATAGAATAAATAAACTATAGTTGGAATGTGTAAAAAAATACAAGCATACTTTTTCAGTTTTAAGGCGATGAAGCATCATGATTACTATCGCCAACGCAAAGTATGAAAAATTAATTAGAGACGAAACTGCCAGTTACAGAATATAGCCTAGACGAAATATTATTCATCGGATGTGGAAAGTTGCGTGCCAGAAGTAACTTTACTCCCTAAAGACGTCGTATAAGGGTGAGGTCTTCTCTACCAGACGGGACCACCAACAAGAATAGTGAAAAAGGTACTGCCACCAGCCCACGAGAAGAGCCCTTGTGTAGAAAGACGGGACCACCAACAAGAATATTGGGAAAGGTACTGCCACCAGCCCACGAGAAGAGCCCTTGTGTAGAAAGACGGGACCACCAACAAGAATAGTGGGAAAGGTATTGCCACCAGCCCACGAGAAGAGCCCTTGTGTAGAAAGACGGGATCACCAACAAGAATAGTGGAAAAGGTACTGAAACCAGCCCACGAGAAGAGCCCTTGTGTAGAAAGACGGGATCACCAACAAGAATAGTGGAAAAGGTACTGAAACCAGCCCACGAGTAGAGCCCTTGTGTAGAAAGACGGGACCACCAAAAAGAATAGTGGGAAAGGTACTGAAACCAGCCCACGATAAGAGCCCTTGTGTAGAAAGACGGGACCACCAACAAGAATAGTGGGAAACGTACTGCCACCAGCCCACGAGAAGAGCCCTTGTGTAGGAAGACGGGACCACCAACAAGAATAGTAGGAAAGGTACTGAAACCAGCCCACGAGAAGAGCACTTGTGTAGAAAGACGGGACCACCAACAAGAATAGTGGGAAAGGTACTGCCACCAGCCCACGAGAAGAGCCCTTGTGTAGGAAGACGGGACCACCAACAAGAATAGTGGGAAACGTACTGCCACCACCCCACGAGAAGAGCCCTTGTGTAGGAAGACGGGACCACCAACAAGAATAGTAGGAAAGGTACTGAAACCAGCCCACGAGAAGAGCCCTTGTGTAGAAAGACGGGACCACCAACAAGAATAGTGGGAAAGGTACTGCCACCAGCCCACGAGAAGAGCCCTTGTGTAGGAAGACGGGACCACCAACAAGAATAGTAGGAAAGGTACTGAAACCAGCCCACGAGAAGAGCCCTTGTGTAGAAAGACGGGACCACCAACAAGAATAGTAGGAAAGGTACTGCCACCAGCCCACGAGAAGAGCCCTTGTGTAGGAAGACGGGACCACCAACAAGAATAGTAGGAAAGGTACTGAAACCAGCCCACGAGAAGAGCCCTTGTGTAGAAAGACGGGACCACCAACAAGAATAGTGGGAAAGGTACTGAAACCAGCCCACGAGAAGAGCCCTTGTGTAGAAAGACGGGACCACCAACAAGAATAGTAGGAAAGGTACTGAAACCAGCCCACGAGAAGAGCCCTTGTGTAGAAAGACGGGACCACCAACAAGAATAGTAGGAAAGGTACTGCCACCAGCCCACGAGAAGAGCCCTTGTGTAGGAAGACGGGACCACCAACAAGAATAGTAGGAAAGGTACTGAAACCAGCCCACGAGAAGAGCCCTTGTGTAGAAAGACGGGACCACCAACAAGAATAGGGGGAAAGGTACTGCCATTAGCCCACGAGTAGAGCCCTTGTGTAGAAATGAATCAAGCTAGGTTTTCAGTTCTGTGCATGCGCTGTAGATGTATTCCTGACCTACAAACATAATCTAACGATACGGTAGCTCTTTAGTAGTTATATTTGAGTAAGTAATATAAGTATTTACAGATAGGTAAAAGTACTAATTTTAATAAGAAAAGTGCTTAAAACAAATTATATATGACCCCGTTTCTGCATTGTAATTTTTTGTAAAACTGACGTTTTGTGTTAGAAATGTTTTTGGAATGACTTTATCGTTTTGACCTGCCTTGGGCCAGGGCTCTTCTCGTGCACCGGTGACACTAGCATCAATGCAATCTCTTTAAGAATCGCCTTTTTTTATGAATTAGAATCTTTCCTCCTACGTACAAATATTGGTGAACCCGTTTCTTTTAATAAAGGCACTTTTGCAAGACACTTAATAAGACCAGTTACACTCGGTCCTACACAGAGGGAACCTCCAAGTTAATACAGACTAAAATTATTACAATTAATTGTTTATTTATTACTTTTAAGTAATTAATTATTATTACTAATTTGTTACAAATAAATTGTTCAAGTATTTCTTACTTTATTATTTTAATGTTGAGTATATCTCTTATTAAAACAAGAAGCTTGGCCTATTCAAAACACACATTTACATATAATTCTCTTGTAATCTTTGTATTCATTTCTCTTAATCTACACTTAACTATTTACATACTCATTACTCGTTGAGGATAAAAATAACTAATCTAAAAAAATCTTCATGCAGTTCATGGGTTGAAGAAAAGATGTTTCTCCATATGTATGAGACACCTAAGTATCTTTGTGCTCACCGAGAGGCGCAACCAGGGGAAACAGAAACAGTTAAGTACCACGTCGATGAGTGATCAAAGTGACCTTTTTGGAAAACCCCCCCAGTGTCAGGTACCGTGGAGCCGTTAAGTTAACCAAGACCCAGGAGGTGTATACCCGTTACACCTCCTTGTAACATTGAGGGAAGATGGATGAAATTAAATGGTACAATGAAATGGTGATCTTCAAGGGCTAAGAATTGGAAAAATGAAGTTATATTGTGGGCATAGTCAGATACCTGCAGTAATAATTAAATCTTCATCTACATTGCTAGTAAAGACCAAATTCTGGATCAGTAAAGAGTGGTGTTTACCCGGTACACGGTCATGAGATTGAGTGCTGGTTTTTCAAAAATGTAGTCAAACAGTGTGAATCTAACCTAAAGACACCACTTTCACATTTAATTAATGAATTAATATTTGAAAAACTGTATTATCTTTAAGTAACATCTACTACAGGTTTAAGAAAATATGTTTGAACTTGAGTGCCTGAATAAAAAGTATCATATTAACTATTGCAAATTTTAGTAAAGTATATAAATATATATAAGACGTGTGAACTTATAGAAGGAATTAAATGAGATTCGAAAATATACAAAAACAAACTATCCAAAATTTGTTTTTAGACACAAGTTTAGATTACATTTATATATAAAATAGAAAAATCCCAACAGACAAACACTTTTTAAACTTTTACTGAGCAAAGAACAATGCAATCTTGTCCATAAAATTAAAGGTGTTTAAATCATAAACAAAAGAATGTAAATTAATGACTTCGGTAATTTTTAGGTGATACTTTGTTTCTAGGTTAACTGTTATTTAAGTGATATCTCTATCCTATACTGTGAAATAGAACTCACAGTGAATGGGTTATTTATTACTACCCTCGTAAAACATTGAAACAAATATAAACGCTATACACATGCGCCATTCAAAACCACTTATGTAAACTGGCTTCCGAAACGTTTTCAGTGCCTTAATGGCATCATAAACCCAAAAGCACAGCAAAGCGGTAATTTATTCTTCTCAAGAGCAAAATTCGCATTTAATCTGTGTAGAAACAACGTCCAGTTTAGATTTTACAATGTCGCTACATTTCTAGAATAGACTCAACGTGAATTTACGCGTCCGATTCCGTTTTGTAGGGTGTTTTTAAACCAATCAGCAAGTATGAGGAATGGAAATCAGACAACGGAGGAAAAGGAAGGAATTTGTATGGTTAGCATTACTGTAGTGGCATATAGGTACGAATGATACGGGACAAGAAGAGCTGCCTACACGTTACAGACCCTCGCACTTAAACGGAAAGGAAGATATAATTGAGTTGGATTAAAATAAGAACATAATACCTTGGAACGATTTTGAGGAGGAGCTTATACCTTCACATGGGGAGGGTCAGTTACCTGAGGTAGACATATTGGCTACCGGTGTCATAAAGAGAAGTATACACGCTACAGACACTTGTAAGGAAAAGAATGGGAGATATATATGATTAGGGCAGAGAAATGGCATATAATGATTCACTGGAAGTTGGAATAGGGATAATGTTATCGCGTGGGCAGGGTCACTTACGTGGGGGTAGACATCATGGATATTGGGGTCGTAAAGACGTGTCATGACGCAACAGACAATTAACATGAAAGAGTAAGGAGCCTTTGTAATACGCCACAATTTGGTTAGGCTAGGTTGGGGCTTTTTATTTCCAAGAATCGCGACGGACAAGGAACATAAAAGGAGTTTCCTTTATCATACATCACAGTTTGATTAGGTTAGGTTGGAGCATTGTATATCTAAAAATGGTGACGGACAAGGAACATGATGGAGGAGGCTGCCTTCCTAATACTTCAAAAGGTCGCAACGGACTAGGAAAATTAAGAAGGGAGTGGCCTTCATAATACATCATAGTTTGGTTAGGTTAGGCTGGGACTTTTAAAAAACGAAGAATCGCAACGGACAAGGAACATGATGCAGGAGGCTGCCTTCTTAATACTTCAGAGTTTGGTTAGTTTAGGTTGGGGTTTTTAATAATAAAAGGTCGCAATGGACTAGGAACATGAAGAAGGGAGTTGCCTTGTTAATACATCACAGTTTGGTTAGGTTAGGTTGGGGCTTTTTAATAAAAATACATCGCATCGGACTAGGAACATGAAGAAGGGAGTGGCCTTCATAATACATCACTGTTTGGTTAGGTTTGGTTGGAGCTTTTTAATATCCAAAAATCGCAACGGACAAGGGTCATGAAGAAGGGGGCTGCCTTCATAATAATTTACAGTTTGGTTAGTTTAAGTTGGGGTTTTTTTAATATCCATGAATCGCAACGGGCTAGGAATATGAAGAAGGAGGGGACCTTCATAATACTTCACAGTTTGACTATGATATGTTGAGGCTATTCAATATCCAAGAATCGCAACAGACAAGGACCATGAAGAAATTGGTTGCCTTCTTAAAACATTACAGTTTGGTTAGGTTAGGCTGGGGCCTTTTAAAATCCATGAATCGCAACTGACAAGTGACATGAAGAAGGGTTTTTTAATATCTGCCCTTTTAATACTTCACAGTTTGGTTAGATTAGGTTGGGATTTTTTAATATCCATGAATCGCAACGGGCTAGGAACACGAAGAAGGGTTTGGCTTCCGTAATACATCACAGTTTGGTTACGTTCGTTTGGAGCTTCTTAATAACCTAAGATCGCAACGGACTAGAAGCATGAAGAAGGAGGCGTCCTTCATAATACGCCATAGTTGGAACCAGAAGAGCATGATGTTTGCAGTAAATTTGTATATTAAATATTAAAAAAAAAAATTATCTTCTGCAGACAGTCTTGATTCTTATAATTATGTTTTTGAATTTTTATATTATCCCTTATTATGTTTATTTTATGTGTTTATATAGAGGTTTTAAAATTTTAGGTTCTTTAAAAGTACATTTCTGAAGGTAGATTTAAAAATTTTATAATAATTGTTTTTCAATGGTGAATATATTGGAAAATATACTGTGTAAATCTAAGTAAACTTTTATAACTTGTGTGCAATTTGAAACAATTCCAAACTAAAAAAATAAAATTACACGAACAATGTTTTTGTACTGAAAACGTGTAAAAGCTTTACTCAAATAAAAATTTATACAATGAGTGAAATAAATAAACTTTAGTTGCTAGGTACGTGAGCAAGCAGATAAATGTTCAAACTATATAGTTATAGAAGGAATTAGATAATTATACAAACATAGTTTTGCCTAAATGTTTACTGTAACTTTGAATAGAGAGATACAATTTCCAATGAGAATGTGATTTATTACAGAGCTTAAAGAGAGATTTGTCTGTCGTGTGACATTTAAACTAAAGGCAGTTAGACATTACGGATTATACCTAATGATGTATGAGCGAGGGTAACAACAGGCCGAAACAAGTGAGTAAATGGTATGGGATTGAGGAGTCTGAGTAGATCAGCAGTTGGGAATAACCTTGCTAATAAAACTAGTATTTGTCCCCTAGTTTGTATTTGTCCGCCATTTAGTAAACACAAATGAATTTGTAATGAGTATATTACCTTCTGCTATTAATTACTCTTATTACTTCAATTACTTCTATTAGTTCACACATTTCTTATATATATATATATATATATATCTCTCATGTAAAAATTTTCAGTCGTTAATAAAATACTTTTTATTCATCCACTCAAGTTCAAATACGTTGTTTTAGACTTGTAATGGATGACAATTGATGTTAATACAGGTTTTTCAAATATTAATTCATTAATTAAATTTAATTAATCAATTTTAACATCTTTTATAAAAACGGGCAAGGTATGCAGTATAATTATTTCGTCCCAATTGGCTTAAAATAAGTGATAACATAGGATTTAATAAAATAACTGATTTTATGTTATAGGTTATGTGATAGAACACCTTTTTCAACGCATAGGCTATGTTACTTTTTATATTTTGATTGTAATTATTTTAAAACTTAATTTTAAAAAATCGCAAATGACGTAATAATGTGTAAAATTTAATCAAGTATGTTATTGGGGATTTATTGAAATTTTTAAATTCAATATGCTCGTTTTATGTCATGTACAGCAAATTTATGTCCCAAAGCAACATTTCATTCTATTATAAATTTTAAAAAATGTAAATAAAAAAATTGAGCTTTATATTTCATATAGTAATTATTATGAGGCCAGTTAATTACTATAAGCACAGAATTAATGGACATCTTAGTTTGAGCTTTAACTGTATGCGAACCATTTGTGCTAGTTTAAAACCATTCCCAATATTAACTAGCGTGTTTAATTTTGCGTATACGAATGCAATCAAGTAAACTTTGGCACGAGTTTTGTTAAGCAAAAAGCACTGTTTTACCATTCTTTTTTTATAGTAGTTCAACTTTAAATCAAACCTGCATTAAAAGCAGCGCTCCAACCTTTGTAATATTCTTATAACATATGACTCAAAATTGTATACTGATTATATGAATCATGCTGGTTGTACACAAACGTACAATTAAACACGCAAATAATGGCGGGAATGGTTTTATTCTGGCATGAATGGTTTGTTTGTAGCTAAAGCTCAGTCCCAGAGCTCCATAGTTTCTGGGACGACTGTAGGCAAATTCTAATCAGCGACTGATTTTAACTATACTCGTTCCTATAAGAAATCACGCTAACATAAGTTCTCTGCCAATACATCGTAGACAAAACCGAAAAATCTACGCTAACATAAGTTCTCTGCCAATACATCGTAGACAAAACCGAGAAATCTACGCTAACATAAGTTCTCTGCCAATACATCGTAGACAAAACCGAGAAATCTACGCTAACATAAGTTCTCTGCCAATACATCGTAGACAGAACCGAGAAATCTACGCTAACATAAGTTCTCTGCCAATACATCGTAGACAAAACCGAGAAATCTACGCTAACATAAGTTCTCTGCCAATACATCGTAGACAAAACCGAGAAATCTACGCTAACATAAGTTCTCTTATCGTAGACAAAACCGAACATAGTGTTTCTTTTTAAAAAAGTACGGAACTATTTTTTTTCAGTAATAAGAAAACATGGGCGTTACATCGTGCCGAAAGTTTCTGCAAATAAATCATTTTAATTTTAGTGGATCAAAACCGTTTCGGCTGCTCTCCACGCTCCAGTTAATCACCTCCGAGATTCTGAGACAAGGAGCGAAATAATTAAGCCGGTTTGAATTTACCCTCCATGGCCTCGGGAATACATCTCACGACTTCACTGCTTAATTAAAAAGAAAACGTTTTTAAGCAGGCTCAGTATGGATCCTTTGCGCATCCTGAATTCTCTTGGGGCCTCACTACTTTGCAGAGAGTTTGAAGTTGAGAAAAATAAGAACTTAAATAACTAGAATTTTGCAAAAATAAAGTTTTGGGAATGATATTAGAACATTGTTTTCTGTTCCTTCTATTAGTTAAAAATCTACTTATATACATCTTGTTCAAATTTTCAATTTTTAATGAAATACTCATTATTCGTCCCTTCAAGTTCAAATATAATTTTTTAAACTTATAGTGAATGCCTCGACTATAATCGACAATTATTAAATTTAGTTAATTAATTTGAGTTTTATATGGAAGAAAACATTTTCACAAAACAACCGTTTGGCCTAAAATAAGTAATAACATACGACAAAGGTAAAAATCAAAACAGTTAACTCCAAATCTCACCACACATTAATTTATTAACATAAACACACTATTTCAAAAAAACAACCAGATTAGTTTCGGCGACGATGTCACCCTCCTCAGTAGTGAGGAAGGCAAAATCGTCTCACGAAACTAGTCTGATTGTTTTATGAACTAATGTGTTTATGTTAATGTGTGGTGAGAATTGGAGTTAACTGTTTTGATTTTTACCTTTGTGAATATTTCTCATTAGCTAAGCTCTAAATAACTTATTAAATATATGATTTCATAAAACAACTGATTTTATGTTATAGGTTATGTAGTACAACAGCTGTTTTAACGCATAGTTATGTTACTTTATTTATATTAATTGTATTTATTTAAGAAAAAACAACGAAAAACTAATTTTTCTTTGTTGACCTAAGTAGGAATTATTTTAAAAAATTTGGTTGTAGTTCTTGTTTAGTAAACGTGCGTGAAGCTATATAAAATTTCAAAAGTTGGGTATTTTCACGGATTGGTTTAAATTACTATAAAACCCAGAGACTTGTAACTAAATACTAACGAACACCTACTCACAATCAATAATTCTTTTACTAATACATGTTTCCATGATAAAGTTACCATCATCAGTGAGTATTACTCTAAAAATCCTACAACAGAACTTTAGCAGTAACGGCTTTGAATTTTTATAGCTATAACTCATTGATGATGATGGCTCTATCATTGAAATGCGCGTGAGAAAAATTATTATTGATTGTGGTTTGATATTATTATTCCTTACTTTAGTCACAAGTTAGGCTGAAATATTGTTTTACATGGATAATTGCATTACGAATTACTTTGAAAAACAGTCCTAGTACTTTTAAACAGTGTTACGCCATACGGGACAGATATCTCGATGATAAACAGAGATGTTCTATTAACTTACCTTCGACGATATTCAACAGGATATACAAGTAGACTAACAAGGGGCAATAGGAACAGGAACTAAGAAAACGAAAACTTTCTCCAATGAAAGAAATAACTAGGCATAGAGAAAAAATTGAATTGGTCCGCACACATAAAAGCCAGTGACAGCAGTTGGATAAAGACGATAATGGAATGGAGCCTATGGGGGAAAGGAAAAGAGGACGGAGTTCAAGACCCTAGAGAAATGAGATCGATTCATAAGAGGGAGGGGTCTGGACGATAACCAATAGAACAATAAATGTGATAAAAAAAAGGCCGTGAATGAAGGAAGTGAAAGGTGTATACACATATTTGCCATGATAAAATTACGTAAGAAACGTACAGCAAGCTATATAATCAATTTATTAGAGTTGCACGTTTTCCCTGGTTCGCACTATGTGCATTATCAAAATATAAGGACTATTACAATAAATCACTGCCAATTCTTATTTATACACAACTCCTATAATATTTTGACAGTCCGTATTTATGTGATACTACTAGTTACGTTATATGTTTTAAAAAATATGTACTTTTACTTGTACTTGTTCCTAAATTAATGGACATTTATTAATATGTTAATAAATTTCGAAGCATTCATACATATATTTAAATTTTTTAAACTTTATTCTTCTGTTTAATTACTTTTAAGTTACTAAACAAAAATTAGAAAACATTTAAAAAATAATAACGAAGATATACGAAAGCTTATAAAATTTATATACATAATAATAAAAGTATATTATTTGTAGAACAGGGACAAGTAAACAGTAAATATGATACGCTGTACACAATGATTGACAGTTTGACAAAGCCGTGTGTGTAAAATAGATATGGCTCTGTTGTGACCCCATTCTTTCGTTCCCTATGGAAATAGCTCTTAATGTTTTTATAATGCTGCTACTGTGAACCATCGGAAGCTGTTGGATTTAATAATTGGAAATTTCCTTGGTGTACTTATTATTGCATGTTCCTTGCTGACTGTGTGTGTTTTTTTTTGTCTGTGTGTCAGTGTGTATGTGAGGTTTTTAAGTTCAGTTCAATCCTTGTTTTACGATTTCATTTTTAATTCAGTAAGTTTAAGCACCTCCAAGTACGTAACACCTCCCTCTCTTACACACTATATACTACTGTTTTTAAATGTTTTAAGCAACACAAACTCATTTAATTTAGAGCCATAATGTAACTTGCCCATCGAATATGGAATCTTAAAAACAAATTGTTCTTTGTAATCTTTAAAAACGAAATGACGTAGATATCTTTCAAAATATAGCAATTTTTTTCTATTCTATAATTAATATAATTTTTTGTTCCTAATTGTTCCCTACAAGAAATCCAGAAGGATAGGCTGACGGTTATGACACATGTAGTTTTAGTTTAACTTATGAATTCTATGTTTACAAACCTAATTAACATTACCGGTGTGTTTAACATGACAAAGTTCCATAATTATCTGAATAAATAATCTTTTAATCCCATTATTTGTCTCTTTTGTATTTTTCCCTACGGACTGAAACACCCGAATCCGACCTTCATCAGATAAAGCCTTTGCACATATATAGACCAATCGATACTGTTGATGGCTTCACCGAAAATCATTACTGTCTAGGTGGTTACGATTGTCAAGAAATCAAGATACGCTAGCGTTTTCGCTGACTCAGCCTTACCTTAACTTTCTAATCAACTCCCACGATTATTGTGCGGAATCACGCGACCATATGAAGGTCAAAACTGAAATTTTATGTAGCAATAGATTCAAACGTAACAAAGATTGTTAATCTGATGAATTCGTACAGGTCTCGTTCCCTCTGAACATTGTCCGGGAATAAACACATCCTATTCTGTCACCAAATGAGGCCTTATTTAAACAAACCCTACTGTGTGTATTTTTTTTTAATGAGCTGTCCACGAGTAAATACGTTCATGTATTTTTGAGGTGCCCTTTATATAAACACCGTTGGCTAATACATTTGAAATGCAAAGACGAGTGAAAATATTCCTATAGTTAGGGAGAAGGGTTAACAAAAATTTATATAGTGGCAGTCAGGGGGACTGGGCCGATAGAAGTCAATACTTCGTTTGGAAAATACAATTAATAGAGGTTTTAATAAAATCTATTTAGTGTAGGCTTAGTTAATAGAGGTTTCAATAGAATCAAGTTAGTGTGGGCCTAGGTAATAGATTTTTCAGTAGAATATATATATATATATATATATATATATATATATATATATATATATATATATATATATATATATTGTAGGCCTAGTTATTAAAAGTTTCAGAAGAATCTAGTAAGATTATTTAAAAGAGGTTTCAATAGAGAGAATCTAGTTAATGTAGGCCTATTTTGTAGTGGATACAATAGCATTTAGTTAGTGTAGGCCAAGTTAATGAGAGTTTAATTATAATTTAGTTAGTATAGACCTAATAAATAGAACCCAGTAAGTGAAATCGTAGTTACTAGAGGTTTCAATAGAATTTAGTTAGTGTATGCCTATTTAATAGTGTTTTAATAGCATCTAGTTAGTGTAGACCTAGTTAATAAAATCCAGTTAGTGTAGGCCTAGTTAGTTGAGGATTCAATAGAATCTAGTAAATGTAGGCCTAGTTAATAGAGGTTTTATTAGAATCTAGTAAGTGTAGGCCTATTTAGTAGTGGATTCAATAGCATTTGGTTAGTGTAGGCCAAGTTATCAAGAGTTTGAATATAATTTAGTTAGTCTAGGCCTAATAAATAGAACCCAGTAAGTGTAATCGTAGTTACTAGAGGTTTCAGTAGAATTTAGTTAGTGTATGCCTATTTAATAGTGGTTTTAATAGCATCTAGTTAGTGTAGGCCTAGTTAATAAAATCCAGTTAGTGTAGGCCTAGTTAGTTGAGGATTCAATAGAATCTAGTAAATGTAGGCCTAGTTAATAGAGGTTTTATTAGAATCTAGTAAGTGTAGGCCTATTTAGTAGTGAATTCAATAGCATTTAGTTAGTGTAGGCTAAGTTATTAAGAGTTTGAATATAATTTAGTTAGTGTAGGCCTAATAAATAGAACCCAGTAAGTGTAATCGTAGTTATTAGAGGTTTCAATAGAATCTAGTTAGTTTGAGCCTACTTAATATTAGTCTTAATAAAAATAGTTAGTGTACGTCTAGTTATTAGAGGTTCCAAAATAATCTAGTTAGTATATGCCTAGTTCATAGAGGTTTTAATAGAATCTAGTTAGTGTTGGTCTAGTTGATAGAGGTTTAAATATAATCTAATTAGTGTAGGCCTAGTTAATAGTGATTTCAATAGAATCTGGTTAGTGTAGGGCTAGATAATAGAGGTTTCAAAAGAATATAGTTAGTTTACTTAATAGAGGTTTCAATAGAATTTAATTAGCGTAGGCCCAGTAAACAGAGGTTTTTAATAGAATCTATTTAGTATAAGCTTTGATAATAGAGGTTTCAATATAATCTAGTTAGTGTAGTTAGACTAATAATAAAAAATGTTGGTAGTAGGAAAAGAATATATTTAATGGATGACCTTAATTAGATATTCTAAAATTTACTAAATACTATTTTTATTCAACAAATATATAAATCAGTGTTGAAAAAGTATCCTTTTGTGTGTTAGTTTTGAAAACATTTTAGTAGGTAATCGAAATAATTTTATTGAATTATAAATAATTTTTGGTTATTGTGATCATTTTTTTTATAACTGATGAAATAGTTAGTAATCATTTAAAGAGTAATTATTAAGTTTTTACTTAGTTCTTTAAATGTATTATATCAAAACTAGGGATGGGCCGATTCCTAAAATTTTCGATTCCAATTCCGATTCTAAAATTTTTCGTTCGATTCTCGATTCTTCAGTCGATTCTCGATTCTCTATTCTTTCAAGTTATATTAGCTTACATTCTAGTTCTCTAATAATTAATTTAGTTAACATCTTGGTCATATGGCAAAACCTTTTAAAAGTTCTGTTTTAATGCAATAGGCTACACAAAACCTTCAACCTTGATTTATCAATAGGAATTTTTTAAACATAAAAACATATCAGATTAAATTAATGACTTATTTTAAAGTTAAAAATATGAACTTTACTTATTTTATGATGTTTGAAAAAATTCCTAAGCCTATTTGCATTGTCTCCCAAACAAAACAAAAATTAAAAACAAACGAACAACATAAAAAGTAAAAAAATTAATACAAATAGCATAGTTTTTAATATTTAAAAGTCTGGCAGGTAATGTACGTTTCTGTTCAAAAACACGAGCATTTGAACACGTTGTGGGTCAAGCTAGTTTCATCGCTAGTCACATATAGCTCCTGAAGTTGAGAATGGTTTTTCAGAAAACACTGTCGCGAGTGGGCAGACAGGTATTTTATTGCCATTGCATTTAAATGAGGGTATTTGGCACTTTGTACTGCCAAATACTTCCCAACAACACAATCTGGACTGGCTAATGGTTCCCCCAGATAATTGTTTACTTCTTCTTCTACTGTCAATTCCCCTGGGGTACCTTCTTCCCCAACATTCTGGATTAGTGGGGCATACGTTCTCCACATCTGGTGGGACCTTTTTTTCTGCAGGTGTCTGGAACAAGTGCAACTGATTCAGACCTATTTTGTATTTATTACTCAATCCCAGTTGATTTTTAACCGACTATCACTTGTAGGTCCTGAGTCTGAGGATAAAGTTTCTTCAAGTATAGATCTTTTTTGTTGATAAATTTGGGCAAAATGAATGTTGTTTAAGTGCTTTTTCATATTTGATATATTATGTGGTTTCCACTGTCAGTTTCTGTTAACCGTCATCGAATGGACGCGACGGCCAGTACCCTGAACCGAATACCGTCGGGCCTCTTAACGCTTTATGTTTATTAGTACTACTCAGCTGATGTTGCTACTTTTGAAAAAATTAAGGCACAGTATGGGGAACAAGCTTCACACTACTTACAGATGTATTTACGATGGTTTTTGTTTGATAGTTAAACGCCGACGGGATTAAAAACATGATGTTATTTTAAGAGCTTTTTGTCCGTAGTTACGGGCCGACACTCATATTTGTTATAACGTATTGTAATGATTTTCACTACTGTTTTCAAAATTTCACAAAACCTTAAAAGTAAGTCGGAAATATTGACTAAATATTTAGTTGTAAAATAATCCTTAAAAACGGACTTTGTGAAAGTTAAGTACAAACATTGATACACTTAGATAAACTCATCCTTACTAGGAAGTAAATTATAACGTAAATTCCTTAACAAGTAAATTATTTGGTGTTAAAACTTTTACTTAATATGAATCTTGGATAGTATTTACTGGACCTGTAGCATTACTTAGAGAGAATATATTACACTTTAGTTCTATATTCAAAATATTTATAAACTCACAAATCAATCACATGTGACACTTTTAAGTGTCTTAGTGATAGGCGCAAAAACACTTTTATCACCAGTCAGTTTATTAGTTGGGTAGCCGGGACATAAAATTATGGTTTTGTTGTTTCTTGCTAACACAAAACACAAAAAATATCAAAACAGTGTTGCACAGATAATAAAATTTAATTAAATCAAAAACAATGTCAAGTAAATTGGTCCGACGGAGTTTATTTAAGTTTCATTTGTGGTAGGAAAAAACTATGTTGGGCCAGTTGGTCCGACACGTATTTTTATAAATATTATGATGAGAAACGTATATTCATACTTAGATATGATAGGGGAACAAAGTATAAGAACACATGATTTAAAAATGAACTTAAAATATTTTGGCAATTCTCTATGAAAACGCGATATTATGGCCGGCAGCTAAAGTATTAAGGTACAGTGACGCGTTCGCTTTGTTTGTTAAACTACACGAACTATTTCACCTGTAAGTTTATATTACTGTACATTATTTTGCTACATTTTTAGCTACTGTGCGGATTTTTATCATGTAATAAATAGTTTCATTTGCTATTACAATCGTGTTTATTTTCTTTTCGCTCCAAAATATATTACATTACTGTGAGAGTGATATCTGTCTATAATATAATTTATTGAGGTTAAGTTTCAAAGGAATAATACGGTGTTTCTGTTATCTGTCTATTCGCTCAACCATCATGGCCACGGTTAATCGAGTTTTTACTGTACTTTTTTGTGTTTTGTTCTGACATCTATAAATCAGTGGCAGAAGACACGTGGGGGAGAGAGAGAGAGTATCGAACCCGCTCTAGCGAGAGAGAGAGAGAGACGAGCGATGTCAAACGACGGGAAATGGTTACGATCTTGATTGCTGTTGCTTCATAAATAATAATATTTTCGTTTACTTTTATCATTTAATTCATTCAAATCAACCAATACATAAATAAGATATAGTTGGTAATTAATTATTTTTCTAATAAATTACTCCACACACATATCTTAATAGTTAACAAAATAGGAATCGGAATCGACACTTTTATGATGAAGAATCGAGTATCGACGATTCCTCGATACCACCTAGAATCGACGATTACTGGAATCGAGAATCGGAATCGGCCCATCCCTAATCAAAACTTTTATTAAGTAATAAAAATATTGCAAAATTATTAAGATCAGCGACTACCGCTCTGATCGGCGAAATGTTTTTATTCCTGGTCAATGAAACAGGAACATGAATCTTTATCAGACCATTTTATTTATTCGAATCTTTTATTTGACCATACTGAACACGAATCTGAGGCTATTTTCTACGGCAAACATAAATTAACATAAAATAAACTAACCTAACCTAATCTGACCTGACCTAACCTAGGTACTTACCTTAGAGGTATTTTGGTAGGTCAATCGTTGATATTTCAACGAGTTGGTTTATGCTCACTTTGGTATTCTCCTCAAAATGAACCTACATTGGTTGAAACCATCCACCCACACTTTTCCGGTCTATTTTTCACAATGAAACAACCTTCCCACACCTAAATTTGAAGTCGTCCGTGATCTTCACTATGTTATCACACTTTAACCAGTTCGTCGGGAGTACGTTGTGCGAACATAAAGCCTAAAAATATCCCATTTTACATCGAACAAACAAGCTTTGAAAAATAATATGTGGCAAGGTCTGTGACACACACACACACACATACACTAAATATGAGCTTTTTCGGTTTAAAAGTCAGGCGGCATCTGTCGGCCAATAGGAAACCATCTTTCAATTTCCGTGAGTACTATAACAAAGATAGTTGATTTTTGTTTGCATCTAAAAATAACAGAGATTCACGCCTTTTTCTATTGAAAATTCACTTGAAATATGTCGGCCAATGGAAAGCATCTTTCAGGTCACGTGACCAGAAATCTTTCAGGCTTTCTGGTAAGATTCGCACCTTTTTAAACGAGAAAATAATTTGAGCGATCAGAGCTTCAGTAAGCATTTAGGTCAGGTCAGGCTAGGTTAGTCTAGTTTATTTTACGTTAATTTACATTTGCCATTAAAAATAACTTCAGACTCATTTTCAGCATGGTCAGCTTACCCAGGAATAAATAAATTTCGTCGATAAGAGCGGTAATCGCTCATCTTAATAATTACCAAATATTGAATAGTAACATTTTAACTTAATAGTGTATATTTAATAAAGTAACATAGCCTGAATGTTAGAACAGCTTTTCTACAACATAACATATGAGTTAAAATCAGTTGTTGTTTGAAAACATAAGTTATCACCTGATTGAAGTTAAAATATGTAGCGCGTCTTATATCGTTTCTCGTGGTGAAATGAAGCTTGACGAATGAGATGAGTTTCTCTCTCATATCATAAAATTTTGACTTGGTATGTACAATAAATAAAATAACACAACTTACGTTATAAAACAACTGTCTTACAACATAACCTATAACATAAAACCAACTGTTGTATTAAATCATATGTTATAAATTATTTTAAATTAAAATATGAAGAGCGTACCGTACACCTCTAGTGATTATATCATATATGACAAAAGAAATGATTTTTCTTCCGTGCCATTCAGTAATAAAGTACAATAAATAAAGTAACACAACCTACATGTTAATGTAACTTCTCTACAGCATAACCTATAAAAAATTAGCCTTTGCGTTGTATGAAATAATGTTATCACGCAATTTAAGTTACAATACTTGAAAAACAAGAACATACTGAATAATGGATATTTATTTTACAAAATTAAAAACACATTAAATATATATATATATATATATATATATATATATATATATATATATATAGTTGTATATTAATAGAAAAAATTAGGTTATTCTAATAAAAGAATTATTTATTAATTTTTATTCAAAGTCGAAATAATAACTGGATTTAGTCTGATGCTATCAGCTGTTATCGCAATCACTTAAAGGTTGTTTGGATATTATGTTTAGTTTATTTTTAATACAATTTTTATTTTTGAGAAATATCGTATATTTGATTAAAATATTTGTTAACCGGCCATTTTATACAAAAGTTGTTTTTAATAATAATTTGTTATCATACTTTATTATACGTTAGCAGTAGGTTATATCACAATAGAACCCCTTGAAACTTGGATAAAACTACTTCCGTCAAAAATCGAGAGATAAATGATAATTTAGTGAAATGAATGGAAAAGTAGTCAGAGTAATGAAAAAGTATATACTTTATTATTAAACGAAAACGTAACGTATAACTTAAACTAATATACAAATTCTAAATGAAATACACCTTAGGGGTAGTATGGTAAACCACTTCTTAAAAGATGGTTGGTCATTAATCGAAAATTACTTTAAGATTGAGGTAATTAAAAGTTTATTTGCGAGGAGGTTGCGAAGAGGTTTTATTTATTTACTTTATACTTACTGTATATATTACATATCTCGGTTAATCCGGAACTCGATTATTCGAGGCTTGGATAATCGAGATTCTACTGTAAATGTTATAGGAAACTTATTACCTTCTGATACGTTATTGGTAAATTAGTAATGTCATGTTAATAATTTAAACTATAAGTTAATTTAATACGCTTTACGTAGTAAAATTTAAGAGTGAAATAAATATATTTAACTATGGTAAATTGTGAAATTTATTAACTTACGGTTGTAATAATAAACGAAGTTAAGTTTAGTTATACATTGTTGACACTTTTCTTATTATGGATATCTTATTGTCTTGATTTAATTTTATCAAATTATGTCAAGTTACACTTTATTTGGTCGACCAACGAGTGACATTTTGAACATTTCTATCATTTGACCAGGATTCTCTAACAAAAATATATCACAGGGGCATTACATAAAAAGACGTATGCCTGCCTCGAACATTATTAACGGCCGATGATACTTGGATAAAACAAAATTTTCGAACCCATTATAGGTTAAGTTGAGTTATGCATTGTTGACACTTTTCTTATTATGGATATCTTATTGTCTTGATTTAATTTCATCAAATTATGTCAAGTTACACTTTATTTGGTCGACCAACGAGTGACATTTTGAACATTTCTATCATTTGACCAGGATTCTCTAACAAAAATATATCACAGGGGCATTACATAAAAAGACGTATGCCTGCCTCGAACATTATTAACGGCCGATGATACTTGGATAAAACAAAATTTTCGAACCCATTATAGGTTAAGTTGAGTTATGCATTGTTGACACTTTTCTTATTATGGATATCTTATTGTCTTGATTTAATTTCATCAAATTATGTCAAGTTACACTTTATTTGGTCGACCAACGAGTGACATTTTGAACATTTCTATCATTTGACCAGGATTCTCTAACAAAAATATATCACAGGGGCATTACATAAAAAGACGTATGCCTGCCTCGAACATTATTAACGGCCGATGATACTTGGATAAAACAAAATTTTCGAACCCATTATAGGTTAAGTTGAGTTATGCATTGTTGACACTTTTCTTATTATGGATATCTTATTGTCTTGATTTAATTTCATCAAATTATGTCAAGTTACACTTTATTTGGTCGACCAACGAGTGACATTTTGAACATTTCTATCATTTGACCAGGATTTTCTAACAAAAATATATCACAGGGGCATTACATAAAAAGACGTATGCCTGCCTCGAACATTATTAACGGCTGATGATACTTGAATAAAACAAAATTTTCGAACTCATTATAGAAGGAAATTGGAAATATATATTGAACAAAAGCAGCCGTAAAGAGTCGACAAGCAGGAGCTCTCAAGCTTGGGGATAGCGAGGGGAGGGAGGTTACAACCGTTGCTTGTAAAGGACGCAAGCAATCTTGGAAAAGGTTAGATCACATGGGACGATAACGGACATGCGATTTCGAATATGGGAAGTTAAGAGTTTTTGGACGATACATTTTTAGATGAATTGTATACGAATAGGTAAACAGGATAATCTGTGAAAACATTTGGAAAGGTTGGTATTTGTTCAATTTGTAAACGCGTGGGTATCGTTAGGGCCACATAAAAGCAGATTCTTTAATCACACAAATATTTTATTCAGCTATGTTTGTTAATTATTAAACCTCTAATTTAAACGTAAATGCTAACAATAAATTATGTATTAAAAACCAAGTATTCAAAACAAAGTGTTCACCTTAAATGAATGAATAATTCATATTAAATTATAAGTATAGAGTGTCCATTTAATTACTGAAGATGCCGAATTTGTCATTGAAACGAGTTTGCTTAATTAAATAGTTCGTTGTAAATATTTATTATTATTATAATTTTCCCGATTCACAAATAAAGCACAAACGTATTAGTTATTTTAAACTTACCATTAACTTCATATTTACCCGTAGCAGTATTCAGATTATTTACATTCTACTATTTTCTATAAATAGAACAAAGCAAGAATGACTGAAGATTAGGTTTGTAGATATTAAACGGAGAAATGATGTAAAAACAACTTCTAACTTACGACGTGAGAATTTCAAAGGATTGAATTTAAAAACCTGAAAATATAAATCGCGTTCCGAGACAATAAATCGTGTTCCGTTCAACAAGATAATTTTTAAGCTTGATAAACATAATTCGTGAAACATATATGTATATTTACAAATACAAGAATAATTTATTGAATCAAACAATTCAGATTTTCGTTGTCAAACAGTACCAACATATTTATTCCTGATGATATTGGTACTGTTTGCCAACGAAAGGGTTTGAATTGTAAATTATTCTTGTATTGGTATTTCTCTTATTTTTTTATTAATACACAGGAATGCATATTTTATTATATATACATTATGCTGCTTGTATTATATATATATATATATATATATATATATATATATATATATATATATATATATATGTATATATATGCTGATACGTATTCCTTCACAGATGAAAAATATGATGAATAATTATTATCCGGAGTAGTACATCCGTTCTATCTGCAGTGAATAAAATTGCAGTTCCGACGTTTCGCTAGAATTTCATCTATCATTGACGAGGTGAATCCAACAACTGTTGAAGATGGAATCTCTCTGCTAGATGAGATTCTAGCAAAACGTCGGAACTGCTATTTTATGCACTGCACAATGAACGGATGTACTCCGGATAGTAACTATTCATCATATATATATATATATATATATATATATATATATATATATATATATATATATATATATGATGTATGTTTGATTTTAATTCTTTAGAATTCCTGATGATATTGGTACTGTTTGCCAACGAAAAGCTTTGAATTGTACATTCAATAAATTATTCTTGTATTTGTATTTGTCTTATTTCTTTATTAATACAAAAGAATGCAAATCGTAGTACATATATTAGTTCATTCACGTAAATATAATTTTTACGGAAATCAAATGATAATTTTATTCATTTTTTCAATCTGGTTAGGGTACATTAGTTCAAGTATTGTTTGGTTAGGTTATCCTATATATGGTGAGATGAAGTAATATGGTTTTTAAGCATCTGTAAATATAATTTTTTTCGGAAATTACTTAGGGAAGTTTCGAAATGGAATAAAGAAGCAATGAGTGCTGCTATTGCTGAAATAAAAGATAAAACTTTAAGTGTTAATGCTGCAGCAAAAAGTATAACGTGCCAGAACCCACATTACTGAGATATTTTAAACAGAGATGTTGTCCTAGTGGAGAAGTCGTAAGTAGGCTATTTTAGTGAAAAATATGTTTAGCTTTAAAAATTGAATAGCCTATGGCTTAAAATTTTTTTTAAATTACGGATAAAATTTGTAGTCTTTTTGTTTTAGGAGTATCCTCAGAGCTTGGGCAGGTTTAAAAACACATTTACGGTCCCTCAAATTGAAGAGCTGAGACAATATGTTACAGATTTAGACAGAAGAGCATTTGGAATAACAAAAAAACAATTTGCTAAATTGTGTTTTTCATATGCTGAGAAATTAGGATTGAGCCATCGGTTTAGTAAAGAAAAAAAACAGCTGGAAAAAACTTTATAGACAACTTTTCAACTAATTGTAAATTATCTTTGAGAAAACCAGAGGCAACTTGGCATCGAGAAAGCTCGACTCATGGCCTTCAATTGAGTTAACGTGGGGAATTTTTTTGAAACACTTAAAGAACTTAGGTTGAGTATCTGTTTAAAACACAAAATATTTATAACATCGATAAGACCGGGTTTTCCACAGTACCCACAAAAATTCCTAAAGTAATTTCACCCACTGGTTCCCCTCGTGTATTTAAAGTTTCCTCTGCTGAACGAGGAGTAACCGTCACGGCCGTATGCGGTGTGAGTGCAACTGGGACTTACATTCCACCTTTCCTTGTCTTTCCCAGAGTAAGGATGAATCCTGATTTTTTAAATGGCGCACCCCCAGGCACCAAAGGAGTGGCTCATGAATCAGGATGGATGACTGCTCAAGACTTTGTGAAGTTCTTAGAGCACTTTACTAATCATGTTCATCCAAGTGATCAAAATCCTGTCCTAGTTATAATGGACAATCATGCCTCGCATGTTACCTTGGAATCCATTGAATTTTGTAGGAATAATGGGATATGCCTACTAGGATTTCCAGCGCACACAAGTCACAGGTTGCAGCTGCTCGATGTGGCTTTCTACGGTCCGCTAAAGACTGCCTATAGTCAAGGCTGTGAAGATTATTTGGTTTCTAACCCAGGAGCCGTCATTAAAATTCGGATTTAGCCGGGATATTTGGCAAAGCTTATCTTAGAGTAAGTACTATCCAGACTGCTGTGAATGGGTTTAAAGCTACTGGAATTGAATCTCTATATAGCAACATTTTTACAGATATAGATTTTCAAGCTTCATACACAACTGATGTTGTTGAAAACAACAGGATACTCTTGCCAATAGTAATCAGTCTTTTTCTTCAACTCTCCCTCCAGAACCCACCATGTTGGCAACCCTTCCTCCAGAATCCACCATTTTAGCAACTCTATCTCCTCAGCCTTCAATTTCCTCCTCTGTTCCACCTCAAGCATCAACTTCATCAACAATTCGTCCACAGTTCCCTACTTTCTCACCTCTTCCTCCGCTTCCAATAGCTACCAAAAAAACAGCCAGGCGACCAAGGAAAAAACTGTCTTCTTACCACATTTCTGGAAGTCCTGTCAAACAAGTGCTCGAGGAAAAAAAAAGAAAAAGAATTACAAGAACTAAAAAGGCAGGAAAGATTGAGCAAAAAAGCTGAAACGTTATTATCAAAGAAAGTTGAAGCTTCTAAAACTAAAAGCGTGAAGAAAAATACAAAGCGTCAATTGGATTACTCGTCATCATCATCTGAGTCATCAATAAAGATAAATTATATGGAGGACGATGATGATATTGAAGGAATATTTGAAGAAGATGAAGACTGCATTCTTTGTGGAGAGCGTGGAAAGGAAGAATTATGGTATCAGTGCTTTAGATGCAAATCTTGGGCACATGCTGCATGTTCAGGCTAGAATGATAGTGAAGCTAAATACACGCCCTGGAAATGTGATTATTGTGTGTAAAGAGTGTTAATGTTTTTATAATGTTGTTTGTAAAGAATTCTAATATGTTTTGTTTCATTACGAATATAAAAGTATACTTTTTCTAAATTACTGTATTACTTTTACCTGGTAGTCATCTTACCCCCCTCTCTGCGTCATCTTACCCCATGGGTGGGGTAAGATGACGAAAATTACTCCTTATTTTTGGTGAAATATTTTTCATACTTCTAGAGGATATAACAGATTTTTAAAATTTTATTATTGAATATAAAAGTTAAAAGAAGTGTCCTTTAAAATTTCAGGTTTTACAACCACCCACAACACATAGAAAAAAAAAGTTGAAGCTTAACTTCGTCATCTTACCCTACCTTCCCCTAAGTTTATTAATTTACCTAACCAGTTAGGTTACGTTATATTAAGTATAGTTAAGCTAGGTTAGGTTATTTCCTGAACTATGACAAACGTAAGTTTATGCATGATTAGGTTAAGTCATATGGTTTTAGTCATTCGCAGGCTAAATTCCAATAATTAAGAGAAATTAAATATTAGTTTTGATATTTATTTCCTTTGTCCACGTGTACGATTTCAGCGAAAACAATTATACCGGGCGACGTAGAAACTCATCAGAGGTACGAAAAAATAACGAAAACTTGCTCAGGGAAATAAATACCATGTTATCAAATTAAATTTGATAAATTTGAATTAAAAAATTCAGTGCGGGGTAGTCAAAAGTATTACGTTCGCGTACCTACTACGTATACGTATATTTAAATATAGCTATAAAGTCTGCAGTTAGCATAGATTTGGTTGTATTTTTATAAATTACTATATTAAAATACCTATATTAAAATAAAACTGTAAATGTCCAGTCAGGATAGATTTGGTTGTAATTTTATACAACATTGCATTAACTAATTAGACGTCTACTTCCGCTGGGTAATAATTTTGCCAGGTGACGTCACGTGATCTCTATTCTAGCCTTACATGTGTACATTTGGTTAAACGTATAAAATTATAACCAAATTTATCCTGACTGGATACTTCATAGGTATACAAAATAACCTTCCGTGGCAATAACAAACAATAATTACCAATATAGCTTCAGAACATGTTTTTGATTCGTTTTATAAGCATTGTAATGAGGGTAGGCAATGTGCATTTTTACCAGCACTATTAGCACCACACATGGGAGAATTACAATTTTCCAAAATTAATAATTTTGGAGCGAGAGCGAGAGTTTTAATCATTTTTTTCGTATCCCTGATGACGTTCTTCGTCGGCTGGTATCATTTTTTTCACTAAAATCGTACAGTTGGGCACGGGAAATAAAATAAGTTAGTTTTATTCTTTTATTTAACCAAGTTAGGTTAGGTAAGGTATGGTAATTGGTATAGCTGCAGATGATTAGGTTATTTGGTTAAAGATGACAAACCTTTATACGGCTAGGATAGGTTTATTGTTAAAGATGGCTAGGTTATTTTAGAACGTAAAGATCACAAACGCAAACTACCTGATCATATTAAAGGAGTTAGGTGGATGAAATCAAACACAATTAGACCTTTAAAGTAGTGCTACAAGTACGGTTCTTAAATTTATTGACTATTGAGTCCTCTTGAAATTTGAAATGTTAGCTAAGAATACATTTAATTCACCCATTTTGTAAGCTTGTGTATAATTTTAAGCAAAGGAACGGCGCGGTATAAAATAGATTTTCATTATCAAAATTTTCCTTGGGGATATAAATTACCTCCCTAATGTCAAGGAATTTCTGGCTGCGCCACTGAAATTAATTAGAGAAGTGAGGTAAAACAATATTGTGCAATACATAAATAAATTCTTCCCATTTGGAGAATAAGGAACCAGGCAACACATGTTCTGATAGGAAGATTACGAAGGCAGGATGAAAAATTACTACAACACAGACTCGACCACATGATTACTGTCAAATCTGCCTAAAAGTTCTGCTACAGAAGCCAGTGTAATATCAGAGTTTAATTTAATTTTAGAAAAGGTTTTGTTATAAAAAGAATGTGTTCGACTGAAAACCGTTTGAAAAACGAATGGGGTAGCCGTTTAAAAACAGTTTGGCTTGCGTTTGATATTCTTACCTTTCTAATAAAAAAAATTATTTCCTTCTTAAAATATGTTGAATACGGTACCTTTTGTGTTTACTAGCGATGTCACCCTGGTTTGGAACTATTATGGTATGTTGGTACCAATATCTGATAACGTATGATTTTGTACAGAAACTGTACCTTATTAAAATACTTAACCTTGAGTATTTTTCAACCTAGAATTACTCCGTTGAAGAATTAGGATAATTATTGACTAAATACGTGCCCACACCACATGTGTAATTCAGCTAAGATTTTAAAAAATAAGCCAGGAGTATAGAATTCAGCTAAGAGTTTATGTGTTAACTAAGGATGTAAGATAAAGCTAAGATTGTATAAAATATGCAGAGAATGTAATGTGGCTAAGATTGTATAGATTATTCTGAGAATGTGATATAGCTAAGGTTGTATAGAATAGGCTAGGAATGTAAAATACTTCAAAGATTGTGTACATTATGCTAATAATGTAATATAGAAAAGCTTTGTGTGAAATAGGCTAATAGATTATTACAGCTAAGATTGTATAGAATATGTAACATAGAAAATGTAATATAGCTATGATTTTATAGTATAAGCTGAGAATGTAATATATTAAGATTGTATAGAATAGGCTTAGAATGTAATATAGCTAAGAATTTATAGAAAAAGCCGATAATGTAACATAGCTAAGATTGTATAAAATCGGCTGAGAATGTAATATAGCTACGATTTTATAAAATAGGCTGACAATGTAATATAGCTAAGATTGTGTAGAATAGGCTCCGAATGTAATAGGCTATAGCTAAGATTTTATAGAGTGGGAATGTAATGTATTTATAAATGTATAGAATAAGCTGAGAATGTAATATTTTTAGAATAGGCTTGTAATGTAATTTAGCTAAGACTGTATCGATTTGGCTGAGATTGTAATATAGCCAAGATTTCATAGAATAGGCTGATAATTAATATAGATAAGATTTGATAGAATATGCCGAGAATTTAATATAGGTACTTAAAATTATATAGAATAGGCTGAGAATGTAATAAGCTATAGCTAAAACTTTATACAATAGGGTGGGAGTGTAATATATTTAAGATATTATAGAATAGGCTGAGAGCTTAATACAGCTAAGATTTAATACAATAGGCTGGGATTGTAATATTTCTAAGGTTGTATGGAATTGGCTGAGGATGAAAATATAACTTAGAATATATAGTGTAAGCTGAGAGTGTAAAACATATTTAGGAAATATTTAGCGTAGATGCACAGTCATGTTTTAGAACAGCTTATTAGATACAATACTTTATAAAGAATTCCAAAGAGAACCAAGGAATATGAAAATAAAATACTTAAAGAATCTTCATCAACCGAGTTCGACAAAGTGCCACCGTTAAGAGTAGATAATCAAGCTTGAATTCACGAAAGGCCTAATAAAATAGGGATTATATTAAACCTGTTGCTATGGCAACATCCACGTTTTGTCGAGGCATTTTATTAATGAAATTTGGCAGAAAGGCAGCTTACTTATAGGAGCGAATTAATTTAATTTCGTTAAAAGGTTTTACTATAATTATTATTAAATAGCGACTGTTAGTGAAATAGGGTATACGGTAACTGATAAAATATCTGAGTATAAATGTGTTATATTATCTCGTGACTGAATAATAATATATGCAGTATATTATATAAGTCAAATGCAATAGCTATAATAGTTTTATGATCACACTGTGACTTAAGTGTAATGCAACGAAGATATATTACCAGTCATCTTTATATAAGGGTTGAAATGGAGACAGTTTTATTTTAAAATAAATTGAGGTTAGGAAATTGCTGTGGGGAATAGTAACCAGATGTGAGGGAAGTTCAGTTTGGGATAAAAATTATAACTATAAGTGCTTCTAAAGGAAAACAAAACAAATACACCTTTCAAAGACGTATTGTATGAGAATCTTTTAATTTATTGCTTTGATGAGCATCTTTGAATTTGGCCGGGTGCGTTCGGAACGATGACAAGATATTAGGTTATAGGGGGTGTATTGATTCCGTTAGAAACATTCACATCTGCTGTTATATACAAGGCGTTAGATGAGGAGTAATTAGTTATGAAGCCCAACTCTGAAAGTGCATGTTTATTTATACAATATGGACTTCATTTAAGTAGAAGGGAAAACATATAGAATAAGAAAATCACTAATAGAAATTATTGTATAGAGTACGTGGATGATAAAGAAGGAATGTCAATTAGTAGATCCATTTTCCCTTTAATACAATACTCGAAGTAGCGCAAGAGTATAGGCTTGAATATTTGTTTTTTTTTGCAGTTACTCGATCATCACCCTGGAGAATGCTTTCAAAAACAATTCATTAAAGCTATATACGTGCATAGCTAAGTGGTACTTAAGGTCTAACTTAAAGTAGGTGTAACAAGTAGGGGTAGGTCCACCTTGAACCAAGACCAGAGTCTGGAGGTCCGGCTCATAGGTAAGGCCAACCGAAGAGGAGGCACTAATGGTCCAAAGAGGAGGTATTTAATTTACAGGAAACCTGGTTGTTCTGAAGGTTCTACTGATCGAAAGAATTCTCGGAAAACACCCCAAGGCTGGTCGCCAGTAAGGCCTTTTGGCTCTTACAGACTGGTAGCTGGGCGCGAGTCTCGAGTTTCAGGTTGGATGTACGGGGACGTGGACTCTACCCAGCATTATCAGCTATCTTTCTATCCTTTGGACAATGAGGTAAGAGCGTCTAGAGATACGTCTACAGTCTTCATGTTTCACCATCTTTTCCTTCTTGAAACGTTTTCACACACATTGGCGTAAAAGTCTGGCACAATAGGTCTGTGGCTTGGAATTTTAAAAAATATATTGTGCCCGCTAACTGTTAGGAAGCTAGCGAAGTTTAAGTAAGCCCAACGTGGACTGCGACGGATCTCATGTGGTTCTGATACTAAATTAACAAGAAATATATTTACATCTTCATACTAAGCAATAAAAATACATTAATCAGACTGAAATTTTGAAACTCAAGTTTATGAAAAACTCACTTAAGCATAACGTTTTTGAAAATTTACTAAAACTATGACTGTTGCAAGTCATTAATATGTTGTCCAACATACATTTTCGTCACAGACATTACAATCCACATTATTATGAATTTAGAATATAGTACAATTTTTCATATAAAATATAAACAACAATCGTGGCTCGAAAGGAGTTTTCTCACCTTCAAAATACACCAGTCTTAAAAAGGGCTAAGCGAATGTGAGAGGAGTCTCGCAGGAACCTATGGGAATAAATTTAAACACGTGGTAGGGTGAGAAGGCGTTCGTAAGTCTATGTCGTCTTCCAGGAATAAATAAATATACCTTTGCTGTCTCTTGGGTTGTAAATGTGCCAGTTTCGTAGAAACCACGTTACCAGACATACATTTGGAATTTAACATTTTCAACAACTCGTATACCTAATGCACAAAGCAAAGTGCATTTCATATAAAAAATTATGAAAAATCCTCTATTTTACTACTTTTTCAGATCCGTTGTAACTCTGTGTCATCGAACAATGCAAACCATATGGGCTATATATGTGTATTGAGACGGTCAGAATGACCGGTCAAGTAAGGAAATTGATAATTTCAAAATGTTTAATAACAAATTAAAAAATTAAATAATAATGTTTTAATTTAGTGTCTAATTAAACATTGTAGAGATTGAGGAAGCTAGTAAATTCTTGAATAATAATTATTAAGACAAATTAAAAATTAAAATAAAATAAAACTGTAATAACTAACTAAATTTGACAAACGAGAGTGCAGTGAAATTTTCTAAGTGCCGAAAAATGCTAACTTGAGAACTAGTCCACGTAGAACTATCACTGACATTATGACATGACCAGAAAAATCCAAATAGAACAATAGTGAAAACCAAATCTAAAAAACTTAAATAACAAAAACGTTACAAACATTTTAAAGAAAAAGACATTTTTCAGTATTCCAAAACGGATAACAGAATTATGCACGTTTAATCGAATACTTTGTCCAACCCGCCCGTACAAGAAAAATGCACGGAGATAGCGACGAGCTAAGAGCGGGGGGGGAAGGGTTACATCACCGCAATAAATACAGGAACGTAAAAAACGTTTAATACGAGGTACTAACGGTCGTAATGTCAGTTCGCGCCTAGGACAACACCAAGGGCCAGATGGATTCAGACCCCCCCCCCCACGTTTTTACCGTCTAATTCGATCCACGAACGAGGGCTTCAGACTTAGCCTCCGGGACGGGAAGATCAGAGGAGAATGGAGAAGGACTTACATCGACTTACCAGGAATGGCGACTTCCATTGATTCCAGGGACCTGTAATCAAGACGAGAGGAATCTAGGATCGGCAGGGAAATTCTTGGCAAGTCATTTTCTCTATTACATAAAAATAACGTAAAATGTAGACAGTTAAAAACATTAAATTCAAAAATTTCAATAAGATAAAAACTAAACAATAACTTTACTTAAGTAGAATTTTTAAATAAATGTTAAATGCAGTAAAGATAATTTGTATAATAAAAATGCTTAAGGAATAAATATTAAATTTAGATTCACAAAGTATAAGAAAAATTATTTGTGATTATATGAGAAAGACAAAGTAATAGTAACGAGAGATTCTATTGTATTTTAGTTGATGACAAATTTATTTTTTAGTTTGAAACAGTAATTAAATGTTCTATAAAAACTTTTGGTATTTAAATTTATCCTGTGTTGAACAACCAATAAAACTTTTAGTTTTTCCAACTAATAAATAATGATTGTTAAATCAAATTACAAAATTAATTAAATTTCATTAATTATTAAATTATATAAAATTCAGAGCCTAATGTTTCTTCAAAAGAATTCTCTTCTGAAGACAAATTTATTGTAAAATTATTAAGCTATTCTGAAAATTAGTTGGTTTTTTATATTAAAGTCCAGAGACGTGGTCTACTGGCAGATCAACACAGGAGCCTTCAAAAACGTAACTTGAATATGATCATATTTTGCAAGTCTCCTTGCTATGTATACAGATCTTCTAAGATGGTAAGTTTTTTTGGAATTTTTGTTGGTTCATGCTAATATTGTTACTTTCCAGCTGACTACTTTACTGACAAGTATGACTATAAAAAGACCCGACAAAACAGTGTTAACCAATATGGGGGTGGGGGTCTTACAAATTGTAAGGTAGGAATCAGCGGGAAGTGGCTTGCGTTTAGGCGGGGCAACAACGGGTGAACACAAGGCAATTCTTAAGAACGCTCGAGGCTACATTAGCCCTAGAGCGGAACGGATATAAGCATGTGTGAATAAAAATAATATTAATAAAAAGCACACAACACCGTAAAAGGTGAAAGAGAGATTGGGGGACGTTGCAGTATGTGTGTGTGTGTGTGTATATATATATATATATATATATATATATATATGTGTGTGTGTGTGTGTGTGTGTGTGTGTGTGCGCGCGCGTGTGTGTATGTGTGTGTTATTATAAAGGCCCATATATTGGTAAATATTAGGTTTTACGAGTATATCTTAGAATTTCGCAACACGGGCACCAACTTGTATAAGGATTTATGTAAGGTTTTTGTAAGGAAAATATAAAGACTTTCAGGTTTTTATTATTTTTTTTTGCTATAATAGAGTTTGGGAGAAAATAGGTTTAACCAGTATATGTTGGTAAATGTATGTTTTTGGAATTAAACAATGAGTATTTCCTATTAATGTATCTTACTATCCACGAGAGCATCCATTAGGCAGTTATTCATAACGTAAATCGACGTAAAGCTTCCTATTAGGTAAGCTAAGGTTAGGTTAGGTAAAATGTATCGTCTCCCTGGGGTAAAACCTATGAATTACCGAGTGTATGATGGTAAACGATTGAAAAAAAAGATGATTACACAAGAGTTCTGGGTTTTACGATCGATAGTTTGTAAGTCCTACGTTTCACTCGATAATCTTCAAATGATGTAAATAGTGTCATATACATTGTCGAGAGAGCTTTTATACTTGAGTTTAAAATATTATTTGAAAAATAAATACATTTCTATTTAAGTTACCAAATATTTATGCTGACTTTATAACGGTTTACAGCATCAGTTCTCTTTAAGTGGCGTGAAGCCAAGGCAAAGTCCCCAAGACCAGTTGGAAAATAATAAGGTAAATTTTCATTGAGTTTTTATTTAAGTACACAATTTATTAATATTTAAATCTAAATTTACACCTCAGATTTTTTTACACAGGTAATTTTATTGGTCATGATGTTTAGAAAACGTAAATGAGATGTATGGAAAAATGATTCCTCTGCCAATTATGACCTTGACATAACGAAAAAATCATACTTTTTTATAAAGCCCTTTAAAGTGCGTTCCAGAGTATCGGAGGCAGCTCTTCACTATAATTTGCCTTCGTTTGTATTTGCCTTTTTCAAGCGCCTACTTGTTTTCAAAAACCGTTTTCACCACTTGTCGCAATGGAAACAAAATGTAGGAACAAACTTGATGTTGCTAATGACTTGCGTTGTGTCCTTACTAAAATACAACCTCACAAATTGGCATTAGAGTGAAATAGATGCAAGCTCATCCATCTCCCTAACAGATTTTTGTATTATCAGCCAAACTTCACTTAGATAATTAAAACTTGAAATGTTATATCATGTTTCTTTGGAATGTATGTATAAATAAATACATTGTTATACAATGTATGTTATTTGTTTCTTTTTCAATGTCGGTACCATTTATTTATAGTGAAAAGTGGAGTGGGTGTGGGGGGATTTTATTTCAAGAGGGGTGGTAAACCCTGCTTTAACACACAGTATATTAGTTGTGTATGCAGTTATAGCATATCGTTTCACAAGTTGTAGAACAGCTGTGGGTTATGCTACGTCATTATGTATCATTACAGTAAAACTTCGATTAATCGTCACTCTTTTAACCGTCAGTTTCTGTTAACCGTCATCCAATGACGCCGACGGCCAGTACCCTGAACCAAATATCGTCTGGCTACTAGACCCGACATTGTCTAGTAACGTTTTATGTTTATTCGTTCTACTCGACTGGTGTTGCTACTTTTGGAAAAATAAATGAGTAGTATTAAACAACAAGCTTCACTCTAATTGCAGATATAATTACTATGGTTTTAGTTTGATAGATAAATATAAACATGATGTTAGGAACATTTCGTCGGGATTTACGGCCCGACACACATATTTCTTAAAACTTTTAGTCAACTTGAGTTGATTATTCCCACCGAAAAAATGGTTCATTGAAAAAAGTTTACCTTTATATACTTAATAATACAATTTTTAATGACGTATTATATGTTTTCACTATTGTTTTTAAAATTTCACAAAACCTAAGAAATAAGTCGGAAATATTGACTAAATATTTATTTGTAAAATAATTCTTTATATCTGACTTGTTTGAAGTTATGTACAAACATTGATACACTTAGATAAACTCAGCCTTACTAGGAAGTAAATTATAACGTAAATTCCTCAAGAAGTAAATTATTTGGTTTTAAAACTTTTACTTGTTATGAATCTTGGATAATATTTATCGGATCTGAAGCATTACTTACTAGACAGAGAATATGTTTAAAATTTCATTCTATATATAAAATATTTTAAACTCACAAATCAATCATATGTGACACGTTTACATGTCTTAGTGATAAGCGCCAAAAAACTTTAATCGCCAGTCAGCTTATTATGTGGGTAACCTGAACATGAAATTGTGGGTTTGTTGTTTATTGTTTACACAAAACAAAAAAAAATATTAAAACAGTGTTGCAGAGATAAAAAAAATATAATTAAATCAAAAACAATGCCGGACCAATTGGTCCGACGGAGTTTATTTACGTTTCATATAAGGTAGGGAAAAACTATACCGTAAAAACGTATTTTTATAAATATTATGATAAGAAACGTATTTTCGTACTTAGATATGATAGGGGAACAAAGAATAAGTACACTTTATTTAAAAATAAGCTTTAAATTTTTGACAATTCTCTATGAAAACGCCGATATTGTGGCCGACAGCTAAAATATTAAGTCGCAGTGACGCGTTCGCTTTGTTTGTTAAGCTACATTACTATTTCACCTGTAAATTTATATTAATGTACATTATTTTGCTACATTTGTAGCTACTGTGCAGATCTTTTTATCATGTAATAAATGTTTTATTTGCTATTACAATCGTGTTTATGTTCTTTTCGCTCAGAAGTATATTACATTACATTAAGAGTGATATCTCTCTGTAACATATTTGATTGAGTTTGTTTTGGTGGAATAATACAGAGTTTCTGTTATCCGCCTATTTGCTCAGTCCCGACGGTCCCGACGGTGACGGGTAATCGAGTTTTTACTGTATATAACTAGTTATGTACTTTATTATATATATTTCCATAAAGAAACCAGTGTAAAGTGTAGGAGGCTTTCATTTAAAGAGGAGGGGTGTGGCACCAAAACGTTTGGGAACCCATAGTTTAGAGGAACACTGCGGGCATTTATGACAAATATTTTTAAAAAATTAACATTTCTGTAAAATCTCCAAACTAGTACGTGTAAAACGTTAAACAACAATTAGCAAAATGTAAACTTTCTTTTTATTATTGCTATTTTAAAGTTTATTAATGAAAATAAATGCTTGTTTCATGAGTTCGCGTTTTGAGCGAGTATTCTTTAAGGAGGAAAGGCTAAGTAACCTTGTCGTTTTACTCTAACCCTTGAGGGTTGCCCCTTTTACCGTCCATTAGGATGAACTTGCTAAAAGAGATAAAGAGCAAGTAGGCGTCCCATTGGGACCTAACCTCGCCATATATATTTAACCCACTTAGTTTGCCTTTACGTTATATTTTTATTTAACTGTGGCAAAATTATGCTGTAACAGACAATATACTTATGGTTACAATATATTCAACTATGAGCAGTTTACACAAGTTTACTGTGTCCGTAAACTCAATGAAACATTGTCATATTTTTAGTCATATATATATATATAGAAAACCATGTTCCTTGCCCTCATTATCAACATGGAGTATTCTCATGGAGTCTCTCTCACTCGCTACATCTTCTTACCCTGATTTCTCAATCTTCTTTCTTATCATTGTAGCTCCTACTATTCCTTCGAGCTATCATTCAATATATTTCTCTCCCTCATTCGCTATTACTCCACTTTTACCTCTAGACTCTCTCTTACTCGCTCTTTTACTATTTCCCTTTTTTTATTTCTCTCTTTAACATGGAATTCAGGTTATTCCTGATATATTGATACAATCATTGATATATATATATATATATATATATATATATATATATATATATATATATATATATATATATATGAAATGTGTATAATTTAAATACAATTATCGAACTAACGTAGCCTGCTGTATATCAACTGAACCCAGTTTGTATCTTAAAATCGAAGACAAATTAGTAAAAAATCATGATTTTGTACATAAGTCAAGTAAACATATTCGCAAAATAGTTTACCATTCTTAACAGTTTTCGAAAGTCAACTATTTAGTTACAACTATCTAAAACCAGCATGAGAAATAGCGTCACTATTTCTATACCTCTCCAATTTTTTTCTCTTCCTCCTTCTTCCTACCATTATTTTTCTTTCTCCATTCTTTATTCTCGGTCTCTCTCCTTCTCTCCCCTTTCTCTCTGTATCACTCGTTTTTACTCCCTCTCTTTCTCCCGCCATCCTTCAACTCTATTCCCACACCCGAAATTTCAGTAATTTGACCTTGCCCAAGGACACTTCTTAGCATCTGTATTCTAAGTCCGTTCTTTCTTTCCCGGACCTTCCCACATAACCGAGTTAAATGTAAAAGTTATAGAATTGGGTCTCTTTGAAACCAGTATTTAAGCAATTTGTTAGCTTTAATTTCATTGTTTAAAACGTTTAGGCTAAGTAGTCATCTTGGGTCACTTGTACTCTAAGTTTTAAAACGCTAAGTTAGAAGTTTGATGTTCTCTTTAGATATCTAAGTCAGTCAGCAATGTACCTATGAAGTTGAACCATCGTTGTTCCCCCCACCCAAAACAAACAACAAAAACTTTCTCCGTCCCACCCAATGAAAAAGCACTTCCACTTGGAAGTACCCACTTGAATCTAAAACCAATACCAAAAGCCGTGTTTCCCATAAGCATACTCGCATGTCTCACGTCAGATGCTGCAGAGGCCACCAAACCCCCTTCTTCTCTTGACTGACTTCGTCTCTTGACCTTTAAATAATAGTGTAAATGGAATTTCTTACTACAAACTTGTTTATAAAGTGCCGGTAAAAACACTTAACTGTATAGCCTACTGCTAAATTGGAGTTGCATCTATGTTTAGATATATTGTTTCAAACTAAGGATTTCCTCTTACGTCATCAACTGTTACATGCCTATTGGCTCTAATGGTGTAGTGATGTAATTACTTCAATTTCCATATTAACTGCCGCAAACATTTTATTATAAGCATGTTAATTACCTTTATTAAAGATTTTCGTCTTTTATTTACTTGTGCAAGTGATAAAAATATTCCGATACAAGGAAATAAAAGTTTTGTAAAAATTTTTTAGACTTGTATTTTGGGTTTCTTTCCCTGCAAAACTAACTCTTAAGCCCTAATTTCCTTTGACGTTTTCTGTGCGCATTCTTCTTAATTCGCCCTTTATTTGATGTCATGTCTTTCCTCCGCAGTTGCTTCCAGGATTACTTTTTACATAATTCTTTTGTGTACTGTTCTTTGTTCTTAGTCAACTGTTTATAATGCGACCTAATTTCGCCTTATTCAATCTTTTAAATACCCTCAAAGTGTATAGTTATATTGAAGCAATCCAAATACAGAGGCCTTTATATAGCATTATAGTCTTCGCTATGGTGTAACGTCCAGGCGTAGGTATCACACAAAGTTATACCCAACATTGAGCCCTTCCTGTTTTATTTTAAAATTCTCTGAACAACTTCTTTACCTAGATATTTACATTTTCAGGTCATTGCCACAATTTATGTTGCTATTTCAATATATTCTAGAATTCAGAGAATTTCAGTAAATCATATACACCTTCAATAATAATAATTACTTCTTTCGTACTATTAAGGATTAGAGCAGACAAAATATGGACATATGAAAGACGTTTTTAAAAAATATTGATTGTTTACTTGTTTTTTATTATTTATCTCTCAAGACAATAGTGATTACCTAAAATATTTGTTGAATAAAAAAAACTTAATTTAATTTGTTCATCATTAAAAAAAAGTTTCTTTAGGAGTATTATATTTTGTAATTCAATTTAAATTTATTTTTTATGTTTTAGAGGCAAGAATGGCTACGCGAAAAAAGAGCATTACTGTCAGTGGGAGGATGAACATGTGGTGAGTAGCTACGGGTATATGCCAAAGTAGTTTATTATTTTTAAAAATTTTCGAAAATCCAATAGCTTTCTGCAATAATCTGAAACTCTTATTCTATTATGTGAATGGATTGCAATTTCCTTTCTGTCTCTTACTGTCACACACAACCACGCGCGCACATACAAACACACACACACACACACACACACAAACACACACACACACACATACAGAAACCCAACACGCCTCACAGAAACACATTATTAGAATCTAGTTTTACAAACAAGTAATAATTTTAAAATCTCATGGTGTAAAGGCATGGTTTTAAAGAACGCAGTGTTAAAAGAATTTAGTAAATGATACGTTAAATGTATCTGTTGATAATTTGGCAAAGATAGGGACATAAACCGATTATCTTAGATCTTCAGAAAAATCAATGGCTTAAGGTTGGCAAACGATGTAGTTATTTCGTACTTATACTAGAAAATTCGTCGAATAATTTAATTTTATCGTAATTGTTTCTTAATTTGAAATGAAATTGTATAAGATGTAAAGGTTTTGTAAGATTAATCTGTTTTATGGATGTTGTTATTAGCATAAACCTTGAAATAGAAATCCTAATTAAAACTCTCTGTAAATACGTTTCTATAATAAATATTTGTTTCAAAGGTAAATGATGATAACAGACCATTTAATTGAAAGAATAAAACTGCATGATGATTGCGTTCGTTACGTGCTCAGCCGAATATTAAACTTATACATCCAGTATATTTACTCACAATAAAACTCTCGGAGGCACATACCACGTCCACTAAAAAGACTTTGCATTAGAATTTATGACACGATTTTTTTTATCCAATGACAAAACCCTACAGCTCTTACTCTCTTTAATTTTAATTCATGAAGTTTTAAAATTGAATATTTAAAAAATAATTTTTTAATTATTTTATTAGTACCTAGGCTACTCTCTGTATATATATTTTGTTCAAATGCTCCATCGTTAATAAAACACTTTTTATTGATCCTCTCAAATTCAAGTACATTTTTTTAAACTTGTAATGAATGACACTTGACTTTAATACAGTTTTTTTCAAATCTTACTTAATGAATTGTACTTAATGTCAGTTTTATATGGCTGACAAAAGATTAACAAAAGAAGCAATTTATGCAATATAGTTATTACGTCCCATTCGGCTTAAAAGAAGTGACAACATGATTTTATAAAACAGCTGATTTAATATTATAGGTTATGTGGTAGAACAGCTGTTTTCACGTATATGTTATGTTACTTTATTTATATTAATTGTAATTATTTAATAAAAAGTAATTAAGTTAATCATTTTCTTGTTGACTTGAGTTGGAATCGTCTTAAAAATGTTTTATAGAACTTGTGATAAAGGTATATTAGAAATATAAATTAATTAATATAAAAAAATATAGTTTTTATTATTATAATGTTTTTTTAATCAGATTTTTGTTCAGAATAATTTTCTTTTGAAGATGTGAATTAAATAGGCACGGGGTTTTTTATTTTTATTTACGTTATAAATCCTTAAATTTCTAGTTTTTAAACTTACGATCTATGATTAGGAAAACAAAACCTATGTAATCCTAATCTTATTTGCAGGTAAACAGGAAAATAAATGCCCTTCAAATAGTTAAAAATTTAAATGCTCTTGGGGGTGGGAAGAAAGATTCAATGAGGTGGAAAATTGACTTTCTTTTGAATGGCTATAAAAGCATTGTTTAAAATGCATGTGCACTTAGATTGCACTTGCTAAACTCCTTTTAAAAATACCCAATCAGTTTTGTTCATTCATCTGTTTTAGGTGAAATATTTCAAGTCAAGATATTAATGTTGATGAAAGTTAAAACATTAATTTGCCAGTCTTTCAAATATGTTACTTTAGTTGTGTTTTTAAACATAAAATATTTTTACTTCAATTTATATAGTTGTCTGAAACTATTTTATTGTTTTCAGATTTTTATTTCATTTTTCTATTCCTTCTATTAGTTCACACTCTCCTTATAGCCTATGTATGTTGTTCAAATTTTCAAACGTTAATAAAAATACTTTTTATTCATTCATTCAAGTTCAAATACATTTTTTTAACTTGTAGTAAATGACACTTGATATTAATACATTGTTTCAAATATTTATTAATTAATTTAATTTAATTTTAATAAGTTTAATATTTTTAGTTTTATATGGGAGAAAAACCTTTCACATAAACAGCAAGAAATGCAATATATTTAATCCTTCCTCTTTGTGGAGAAATAAAGTGGTATGATTTCATAAAACATCTGATTTTATGTTATAGGTTATGTGGTAGAACAGCTGTTTTAATGCATAAGATTTGTTACTTTATTTATATTATAATAATTTAATAAAAAGTAGCTAAAATAAAATTTTCCTTTGATGACCTAAGTAGAAATTGACTTTAAAAACGTTTTATCTATATTACCTTTTCTATAAATTAGATTTTATTATTAAAAAAAGGCTATTGTTTATATAAGTTTATCAATAATGATAAAATCATTAATATGAAGGTAATTAATATTCATGATAAACCATATGAAATGTTTTGGTTGGGTTCACCTCGTCAATGCTAGATGGGATTCTAGCGAAACGTCAGAACTGCGATTTTATGCACTGCTGAAAGAAAGAATGTACTCCAGATATTATCTATTCATCATCATATATATATATATGTGTGTGTGTGTGTGTGTGTGTGTGTATGTGTGTGTGTGTGCACTTGTGGCCTATTAAATATTGACAAATACATTATTTCTATTTTCCCATTCCAAACATCTTTCTTACTACAATTTATACTTCAATCTAAAATATGTTTAAGCCCACACAGCTAGATATTGTACAGCTTATTTGTAAAATATAAACGTAGCCGTGTATTATTGAAAATATTTTACGATTTTCCCCCTGTAATTTAAACATTTTTTTACTATTGGTAATTAATAGACGAAAACATCTAATCCCAAAATTTCTAACTTGATGTACAATTCGGTTCAAGTTCACCCACAGAACGGAGCTTAATCAACTGGGGAATTTCTTTAAAATAATGAAAGCAATCTATTTTGTAGCAAAATAATGTAATAGATTCTCTTTACTATTTTAATTACGAAGAAAATCCTTCCGAGGAATTAAAATCCCCAATCCTTTGTTTTGCTGATACGGCCTAATTCTTTCCAGAACATTACGGGACATAATATCGCTCCTGGCACATTGGAATAGTTATATATTTATAAAAAAAAAACACAGAAAAGTTAGCTATCATTGATTATTTTTAAATTTCATGTTGCATTTAAATTAACGCTTCAATCTAATTGAAGCGGACATAAAATCGATCATGAACTGGTGAATAATTGCAGAAATAATCGCGTACAATTGTACAGTAAACTTGTACCTGTGCTTCGTTATAGCTCTCAACGAAATTTGAATATTGGCAATCGGAGTGGTTTCTATTAAACGTTTTGCCTATATCTCATGTAGAAGAGAGGAGCGACTTTGTAATGAAGAAGGAATGGCGCATCTGCGTCTAATGATTTCAGGACTTTACACTTTGGGGTTTGTGATTTCGCTTTAGTTGTGACGGTGAAATGTTTAAGCAGAATAAATTCTATTTTTGCTATAAATAGTTTTAATTTATATATATATATATATATATATATATATATATATATATATATATATATATATATATACAAATAAAATGATTTGTAGCAAAAATAATAATATACTAATTATATATACATTTAATAGTGATTTTCTGAATACCTACAAAAATCACTTTCTACGTACATATGTGTGTGAGTGTGTGTGTGTGTGTGCGCGTATGTGTACGTGTATATATATATATATATATATATATATATATATATATACACACACACAGCTTTTCGTTGGTTTTACTTACTGTTATCAGTATATATTTGATTATTCCTGATGATGTTGGTACTTTTTACCAACGAAAAAATTTGAATTGTATTCAAAAATTATTTTTTTATTTGTGTTTCTCTTATTTTTTTTAATAATACACAAGAATACATAATTTATTATATATATATATATATATATATATATATATATATGTATATATATATATATATATATATATATATATATATATATATATATATATATATATATATATATATATATGTATGTATGTATGTATATACATATTTAATAAATATATAAAAGTTATTTAATGTGTTACCTTTATTTTATATTATAATTACCTTACCTTTCTAATAGTCACACCATTAGGTTTCTAAATAATTAAAAAGTGATATAAATTTAATATCACTCACATGTATTCATCTGACCTACAATTCTTACAAATTATACCCTTAACTACATTAATATGGTGCAATGACAAAGATTGATTACGTAACTAATACTACAATTTGTTAATGGTGGACTCTTGAGGATTTAGGTTTTTTATACATTAAAGTTTAATAAATACAGTGTTAGATTGCTCTTTCTCTCGGATCGTCATTACAGGATCTTCTATAAAGTAGAAAAAGGTGAAAAAACCTTATTAAAATTATAAAGACAATTAATTTTACATTTGTTCTGAATATACTTAATTATAAAAATCTCTGTTGGCTGAATCTGTAAAAGAAAGTTTGTACTTGTTTACGCTCCTGGAATTCAAAGGTTCCTGACGGTTAACTTCTATTCTTCACTTTTAAACGAAAGAAAAATGGAAAATCGCAAAGAAAATTGATTTCTATTTCCCCACTTAGTATAGTTATTCTGACATTTTTTTATTAACTGTAAATATGAAATAAAAAGAAACTAAAATAAAATTTTTCTTTGTTCACTTAATTACGAATTTACTTTAAAATATATGTTACTTTTTCAGTTATTCAAGTAAATAGGTAGAGAATGTTTTCTGAGTAGTATTTTACAAAATGTGCTGTTGATATTTCTTCATGCATATGAATGTACGAGTAAATAGGTAAATCTGTGTAAGGCCTTACATTTAGCATGTAAAAAGGGTATTTTAATGTTTAAACAGCCTGAAAGCCTAAAACGAAGAAAGGTTTTAAATGAATATTCTAAACGTATTTTTAAAGCATCAAGTTAGATTCATCCCTCTTATCAAAGAGGAGGGGTCGGAAGGACGATTAGAGTGGGCGTAGTGGGGTGGGTTACATAAAAAAAAAACGAAACGTAGAAAGGCAGTAAGGTCGTGCGGAGACGATGCCTTCGTCAAGTAATTATATTGTCAATCTTTGTGTTCTGAAACTTCCTCTTGCGGATCTCTGTAACATGTTTCGTTTGTAATATATGCAGGAAATGCCTTTAAAACACAGTGTTTTTTTTTATTACCTGCATTACATCACAATGACTTCATTTCAAAATTATTTAAGGTTTTACAAATGTTATTCTGTTAAAAGTAGTTTAAAATACACAGAAGTTAATTTAAATGTCTCTAATAATCAATAATAGTTACACAGTGAATAAAACAATTTACAAAAACAAGGGACTGCAGGAATGCTTATAAAGCATAGCGGGATTTTACGTTATTTATGAATTCTCACTACTAGTTCACACTCTCGCTATATATATTAAAAATATTTCAAAAACAAGAACAATTTTAATACATATTCAAAGCTTTTCGCCGATAAAACAGTATTAGAATCTTAAGGAAAAATAATTATGTAACCTTAGGTTACATAATTATTTTTCCTGAAGATACTGGTACTGTTTAATCAGCGAAAAGCTTTGAATAATATATGTAATACAACTATTTTTGTTTTCTAAATATTTTTAACTTAGTAACTATAATACAAGAAAACATATCACCATATTATATATATATATATATATATATATATATATATATATATATATATATACGTTATATGAACAATTTATGTGAACAATTCATAATTAAATGCGTGCTAGGAAAATTCCTGCTTACGAAGCTTTTGTATTATATAGGTGGTGAGAACAGAGCCCCGGCAGTGTGTAAGTCGCCTCTGTATCGCACAGACGTTTTCCGCTCCAACTGTATGTACATCAGTTGTATTTGAATTATTTTATTAAGTATAATTTATGTAACAGTTTTCCAAATTAATTGTTTATTAAATTTAACAAAGGTTTGTAAAAATAAAATCATTTTTTAAAAACCTTTCGTGCTTAATATAACACGTAACTGGCGCAGTCGGTAGGACATCTCGGGAGAATTAATGAACATAATTTTTATCGATTTCAATCGTTAACCGAGATACTGCAAAAACTCGATTCATTACAGAGCGCATATCTGTAACGACATTAAGAAAACTTTAGTAGAGTGAATATCTACAACCACTTAATAGAGCGCATATCTATTAAGAACACGAGTGAATATCGTGTAAGTGAAAAGTGAAAAGTGAAATAGTAGTCAAATGAGCAAAGTATTTTGGATCCACTTGTAAGTAGATCGTAAGAAATAGATTTAAGAAAAAGTAGAGTAAATACTTTTTAATTTTATATAATTGATTTTAATTTTATTATTTTAAAGAAAATAATATTTTAAAATGGCAACACCAACATTAAAGAAGGAATATCTTGATATGATTCCTGAGTATAGTGGAGAGCCCACTATGCTCCACAGATTTATTTCAATATGTGATAAAGTAGTAAATAAGTTTTATGTAAACGAAAATCCAGAGGATTTTCAAAATGAATATCTATTTTCTTCTATACTAGCTAAATTAAAAGGCCAAGCATTAGAAATGGTAGTAAACTCAAATTCATATAATTGGTATGAGATTAAAAAAGTATTATTAACCAGCTATTCAGACAAAAGAGATTGCTTTACTTTGAGTTTAGAAATGGCTGAGTTAAAACAAGAAAATAACGAATCACCTTTTAAATTTTATGAGAGAATTCAAAAACTATTAAATTTACAGATTTCATTTTTTATTAATAAAGAGCCTCAAAGACAATTGGCCAAAAATGTTTTGATAGAATATGTACAGAAATTAGGGTTAAGAGTTCTCCTTAGAGGTTTACATGAACCCGTAGGATCGCTAATGCGAACCAAAAATCCAGATTCTCTTAGCGAAGCACTTAACATGCTTACTAACGACTTTCAATTTAAAAATAACAAATTATTTCAAAATATTAAACAGAACGTTCCACCTAGGGCCCCACAATACCCGCTTATTCGCAAACCCATTCCTAACAAACAAACCTTCCAAAATTATAGGCCCAACTACCAAAATAATCCTAACCCATTTACTAAACCTAACTCATACGTACAGCAAAATCAACAACCGAGACAATCTAACAATTACACACCATTAAAAGTTCATCAAAAATTTGAACCAGAACCAATGAGCATTTCCACACGTCAAACAGGGAACACAATTAGACAAAATAGACTTTATCAGATGACAGGGAAACCAATAGAAGAAGAAAATTACGATCAAACTATGAATCGATTGACTTAACAGATGACTAACTCTTATCTGACCGAACAAACTGATTAGAAACCGCAAGAGGACCCTGACAGCTACATAGACTTTGATGATTCAACGCAAGAGGAAAACGCATGTGGATTCACTCAAGAAGACAATCATACCCAAAATCATTTTTTAGGACTAACCACAATAAAAAGACATTTTCCATAATGCATATCGAAGACGACACAAACGAACTACCGTACATCCACGATCCCAAGACCAACCTAAAGATGCTGATTGACACCGGAAGCACGAGATCATTTATTAAAAAATCAATAGCTTTCCAATTTTTCAAAAACATCCTAAAACAAGAACCATTTGAAGTGAGTACAGCTCATGGAGTATCAAAAGAAAAATACAGTTGTACGCTACCACTTTTGGGAAAAGAAACAACCAAATTCTATTTATTTGATTTCCATAAAGATTTTGACTTACTCCTTGGATTAGATAACATAAAAGAATTAAAAATTAATTAAAATTTTGTGAATGATAAATTAATAATTCGCAATAAGCAAATTCCGATTAAATATTTTAACACAGAAGAACAAAATAATAATAATAACAATAACAATAATAATAATAATAATAAAGGCGAATGTCAGGAACAGGACGCAAAAAAGGGAACAAGTTATGTTATACAAGCCCGCACTAGCCAAACGATTAAATTTAGAGTACAAAATATTCAAGATGGGGAAGGACTCTTACAATACAAACACTTAAATGGATTAGAAATTCCGCAGTGTATAGTCTCAGTACACAAGGGAGAAGCCTACTGCCCTATAATAAACAACACAGAAGTAAATGTAGAATTAACAGTAAATGAACCATTAGAATTAAAATCTTTAGAAGAATACAATATCCTTGAACCTGATACAATGCAAACGAACACTAATTTCAATTTATTAGATTATAAACAAAAAAAATCGAGAAGGAAAAATTTAGATTTATCAAAATTTAGGATGGAACGTATGAACTTAGAAGAAAAATCCGCTATAACAAGTTTAATAGAAGATTATGCAGATTTATTCCATATTGAGGGAAACGATTTAACTTTTACCAACCAAATAAAACATGTTATTAGGACTACTGATGAAATTCCCGTATACTCTAGAAATTATAGATATCCAGAGATTTACAAGAACGAAATTAATAAACAAACTGAAGACATGCTTAAACAAAAAATTATTAGACCCTCGAATTCTCCATGGAGCTCTCCTGTCTGGATTGTACCCAAAAAAACAAGACGCTTCTGGCAAAAGAAAATTTCGATTAGTAATAGATTTTAGAGGATTAAACAAAAAAACAATTGACGATAAATTTCCCTTGCCGAACATTACAGACATATTAGACAAATTGGGACGGTCTCAGTATTTTACAACTTTAGATTTAGCCTCAGGATTTCACCAAGTAGAAATGGATAAAAATAGCATAGAAAAAACAGCTTTTTCAACAGAAACGGGACACTACGAATTTTTAAGAATGCCCTTTGGACTAAAGAATAGCCCCCCTACATTTCAAAGAATTATGAATAATATTGCGAGAGGCATCCAAAATGAAACATGTTTAGTTTATTTAGACGACATTATAATTTATTCCACTAGCCTCCAAGAACATATACAAAGACTTAAAGAAGTATTCGACAGATTACGCAAAGCCAACTTTAAAGTACAGCTGGATAAAACAGAATTTTTAAGAAAAGAAGTAGCATATCTAGGACATGTTGTTACGACGGAGGGCGTAAAACCCAACCCAACAAAGATTTTGGCAATCAAGGACTATCCAATACCTAAAACCACCAAACAAATTAAAGGCTTTTTAGGACTATTAGGCTATTGTCGAAAATTTATTAAAAACTTCGCCAAAATAACAAAACCGTTTACTAACTGTTTAAAGAAAAATGCAAAAATAAACATAGAAAATCCAGACTTTATAGAATGTTTTGAAGCATGTAAAAATATATTGACTAATGAGCCCCTTCTACAATACCCAGATTTTGAAAAGGAGTTTACTCTAACGACAGACGCTAGTAATTATGCACTAGGAGCAATTTTAAGCCAGGACAAAAATGGAAAAGACCTTCCTATAGCGTATGCCAGCAGAACTTTAAACGACAGCGAAACTAATTAATCTGCGATTGAAAAGGAATTATTAGCAATCGTATGGGCCACAAAACATTTCAGGCCTTATTTATTTGGGAGAAAATTTAAAATTTATACAGACCATAAACCTTTACAATGGTTATTTTCAGTTAAAGAACCAAATTCCAAACTTTTAAGATGGAGATTAAAATTAGAAGAATATGATTATGACATAAGATACAAAAAAGGCAAACTAAACCAAAATGCAGACGCATTGTCTAGAATACAATTAAACGTCACTGATAAAAGGTCAACGAACACCCAACACACTGTAGAACCAGACCTTGAGTTATCTCCAGCTGGGTTACTGCAACGTTACTTCCCGGAACTGAACGATAGAGATAACGAATCTATATTTTGAAGACCATTTTTATGAGAAATTTGCATCATGCATAGCCAAAAATTTCAAACAAACTGAACTAAATTTAGTTAAGTGTAATAACAAACTCTTAGACCTAACTTCGGAAGAAGATACCTTAGAAACGATAAGTAATTATCATGTTAGCAAAACCAATCACCGCGGGATACAGGAAACATACGAACAAATTAAGCGAAGATATTATTGGCCTAATTTAAAATCACTAATTCAAAATTTCATAAATCAGTGTGACATATGTCAAAGAACCAAATACGACAGAATTCCCTTACAGCTAGAAATGAACTTGACACCAACAGCTGCAAGACCATTTCAGATAATTCACGTTGACACAATCTCCTTGGAGAAGAATTCGTTTATCAGCATAGTCGACGCGTTCTCACGATATGCTCAAGCTTATCGCTTGGGAAGCTCTCAATCTACAGAGATTGCAGACAAGCTATTAGATTACTTCACGCATTTCTGCTTACCAACAGTTATTATCTCAGACAATGGAACGGAGTTTACTAACAGAATTGTAAAGGAGATATTAGACTTGCATAAAATCAAAATTCATTTTATCAGCACACAAAACCCCCAATCAAACGGATTATGTGAAAGATTTCATTCCACTTTAATAGAACACATAAGGCTGTTAAAAAATCAAATCGAATTTAAAAAAGACAGTATAATTAAGAAAGTTAAATATGCTATAATAGCTTATAACAATAGCATACATTCAGTCACAAAATTAACGCCGTGTGAAGTCTTGTTTGGACACATAAATTCAAACACTTTATTAGATATAGATTTAGAAAAACAAATTGTAAATGACTACGTTTTAAACCATAAAGAAAAAACAAAAAGACTTTATGAAAACATTAGAAATAGTAGTGAAAAAATTAAAGAAAAAGTTTTAGAAAAAAGGAATATAAACAAAGAAGCACTTCCAGAAATACCATCTGAAGTTTATATAAAGTCAGTTCAAAAGCAAACGAAAAACAGATATAGCAAGGAAGAAATAGCTTCGATAGATAATGAAAGAAAAACTGGAAAAATAAAGCCTAGACATCATAACACAAAAGACAAAATACATTTGTCGAAAATTAAAAGGCCTAAGAAGATAAAAAATATAATTAATGACCAAAATCCTTCTTGTTCATATTCAACACAATCAAATTAAAATCCCTACCATACCTTTGTCCACTAATTCTATGCAAGAAACTTTAATAAACTTTAAACAACATTGTTTCATTAATTGTATGTGTTACAAACTTTTGTAATTTATTAAATGATATATAACTAGTTATGGTAATAAATATGGTTAATTATTTGAAATATGTTAATCACAAAAAAAATTGTAATTGAAGAAAATTAGAAACTATACTCTTAAAGAGATAACAAAACAAAAAGAATTCTTATAAACTGACTAGGATCCTTTATCAAATCTATAACAGGCAATTTGAATATAAATGATGGTAAAAATTATGAAAAATTATATAAAACTTTTATTGTAACCAATGTAAATTTTGTAGAACAAAAAATTAGATTCTGATAACAATTGTATATGTTATAAACATTTTGTATCTATCCTATGATAGAAAAGACTCATTATAAATAGTATTAATCAATTCCAAATACCTTTGCTCAGTTGAATTATAATGAACAGAAAATTAGACTGTAAAATGCCCATCATCAAAAAAAAAAAAAAAAAAAAACAGTAACGCCTACAAACTACGAGGATACTGCGTTGGAAATCGCAGACAACCCATTTAACTGGATCTTGGAAATCAACCTTCGCCTGGTGACTTTCTCCAGTGAAGAGGACTTCAACCCATGCCGAAAATTGCCCTTTTCGGAAGCCTATTCAGCAGCTTATATACTTCGCCCTCATCAAGAAGATGAAGAGGACTTCAACCGATGCCGAAACTTCGCCAACCCCCGAAGTTTTCTTTAGGGATGGAGGAGTTATATGAACAATTTATGTGAACATTTCATAATTAAATGCGTGCTAGGAAAATTCCTGCTTACGCAGCTTTTGTATTATATAGGCGGTGAGAACAGAGCCCCGGCAGTGTGTAAGTCGCCTCTGTATCGCACAGACGTTTTCCGCTCCAACTGTATGTACATCAGTTGTATTTGAATTGTTTTATTAAGTATAATTTATGTAACAGTTTTCCAAAATAATTGTTTATTAAATTCAACAAAGGTTTGTAAAAATTAAATCATTTTTTAAAAACCTTTCGTGCTTAATATAACACGTTACTTATATATATATATATATATATATATATATATATATATATATATATATGTGTGTGTGTGTGTGTGTGTGTGTATATTTATTTCTTGTTCAAATTATCTGTCGTCAATAAAATTATTTTTACTCATAAAATCAAGTTCAAATACCTTTTTTGAACTTGTGTGACACTTTATGTTAATACACCTTTTTCAAATATTTAATCATTAATGAAATTTAATTAATAGTTGTTAGTTTATATGGATGAAAACCGTTTCACAAAACGGACAAGGTGTGTCTTTGCATTTGGCTTAAAATAAGTGATAACATATGATTTCATTAAATAGCTGATTTTATGTTAGAGGTTATATGGTAGAACAGTTGTTTTAACGCATATTTTATGTTACTTTATTTATATTAATTGTAATTATTTAATAAAAACACAAATAAAATTTTCCTTAGTTGATCTAAGTAGGAATTGACTTTATAAACGTTTTGACTATAATTACCATATAGATACCTTACAATATATTCACTTATAGTAGCCGTCGTTTGTTACTTACTAGATACGTTTTGAATTTAGTTATTCATCTAGCGATTTAGTGATTCAAATCCTTCGCAAAGGGAAGCTGCGTACAACTATCTAAAATCAACAGACGTTCTATGTTCTAACAGTTTTTTAATAACATAGGTCATAAGAGATTCAGTGGGCCTAATTTTGGGGACTTTTATAAAACATTAGTTCCGGGCGCATTGTATCACTTCGATGTTTAACAGTTTGTATTGTTGAGGCTCGCCGCTTTTATGTATCGAGAGTGTTTATAATCGACGATAGAACTGCGAGAATGTACTCTCTTATTAAATTACATAATTAAGTTCGCCTTGAAATGAATTTACAACTCTTGTTTAACCTAACTTCTGTGGTAGCGAAACCGCCTTTGTTTGGACTATTACAGTATTGTTACCAGTGACTTATTTACTTTACCAGAGAATTAAAAAGACTTAATTCTTCAATTAACAACACGCTTGTAACCTTACAGGTCGGAAGTCTTAAAGTTTCGACGAATCTACAAGAAATTTCATCCTTCCAGTATGTTTAGAATTACCTTACACTGTGATACTTTCAATATTTAATTAAATGACTAATTTAATTAGGCAGTAATAAATATGACTTAAATTGTTTTAATAAAACTTAAGTGTAATATGGTAACAGTTGAATAATCTTCACTGGTAGAACTGTACATGTTTAAATTTCTATAAAGTTGTATATATATATATATATATACATATATATATATATATATATATATATATATATATATATATATATTGGTGTGTGTGTGTGTGTTTGTGTGTAGATTCTTGTTTAAGTGATATATTTATATTAAACAAATGTATAACATATTGTCGCTTTTAACACACACACACATATATATATATATATATATATATATATATATATATATATATATATATATATATATAACCATAAATGCATATCTATATATCCATACATGTATATACACACATCCTAAGTCATCATTAATTAGTATTTATACAACAAACATAACGGCAAACGAGTACGAATGTCTATAAAAGCACTGCAGACTTAAAAACGAAAATCGGGGCTGTATAGGCAATTCAGCGTCAGTGTTAACTTCAGATTCTTGAAGCGGTAACATAAATGAGATAAAGTAAACATGTATTAACGTTACTGTCCACCGGTTAGTCATAAAACTTGTAGACAAAGTGAGCAGTGTGAAAAGAAAAAAAAAATAGATCCTTTAGAACTTATAATATTACCATATAAATTATAATAATCTCATTTGTAAAATATTTTATAGTAAAATAAAGAATAACCCTTTTCACTACTTTTAAAATTTGAAACATTATACTTGACAAGTATTATGTTCGAATGTTTCAATCCTTTTCATCGGATTAACTACCATCTTAAACTTGTTTACTGTTCATATTTAGTCAAGTTGTACAATCATATCTTACTTTTCGCCTACTATTATTACTGATATGTTGTTGCCGACGCAACGGACCAAACTTTCCCTATATTGATTATATAAGAGAAAACTTGAACAAAAAGTTTGCACATCCATTCAACTCACGTAGTCTCTAGATTTAAAGTTTGCTCTTTCCTTGGTTTCGAAAATATGTTCTCTTGAGTGGTTTGTCATGAAATGAACTTACATCATTGGTCTTTATTAACAAAATTGAAAATCAACATATATCGAGACGAACAAACAGCTTGTAAACATTTCATTATTTGACATTTTTTATTCATTTTATTTTACTTTTTTTGTTTTATAGATTATATTTTGTTAAAGACAAAACACTATAAATATGAATTAATTACTATTTAACATTTTCGTCTGTAACTGTTTCAGGATTACTTCATCTGATAGCAGTACCTGAAATTCAAACCTGTGAGTTTACCAAATATTTTATTACAATTTTACAATTACATAGTTACAATTTAAATTCAAAGTAAATAAATTTCCGTAGAATGAAAATAACAGATAATAAATTGAAAATTATTTATCAATATCCTTACTAATAGACTAATGTTAGTTGACCAATATAAAAATTATAAACTAACAAATCTTTAGAGCATTTGGTAATCAGCTGTTTATGATCGAAGGTAATGAACAATAACTTGCAGTGTTCAATAAAAATTATCCATGGATTAAAAGTTTACAGACTTTAGACAAAACGTTAGGGACTAGGTTATAGGACTTGATAGGATATTGATCCCCATGAGAGAAGCCTTATTTCTGACAATTGCAGAGGCAAAAAAGACAGTTATGAAAAACTTGATGAAAACAAAATCCATTTACTACTTTTATAAACCGTGCGTAATACGGATGATAAATCCAATAACCTATATCATTACGATTTTTAAATATTTTAGGAAATCACATTTGTTGAGCTTAAAACACAAGAACACACTGTTTTTAAGTAACCAAATAACAGGTTTTAAAACAGTTACAAACTGGAAAATGTTACGAAGGATTATGAAAGCCAACAAAGCATTTACACTTATACAGTCATCTATACTGGCCACCAGGGGAGCAGTGACGACACAAGGGATAGTGTAAAGGTAGCAAAAGTAGCTTGTAAGACTTAGCGCTCCTGGTGAGGCCATTTTTAACATTTATCTTACACGATGAATCCCCTTAAGAGTTATGGTCAGGTCAGAGCAATCATAATAATGGTCTTTGTAAATAGGAAAAAATAATGATAGCATACCTTACAATTCTGAACCGAGTACTTATAAAGGTAAGCGTGTGCGTGTGCGTGTGTGTGTGTGTGTGTGTGTGTGTGTGTGTGTGTGTGTGTGTGTGTAGGTGTGTGCGCTTCCGTTTGTGTGCGCGTGCACGCGTATGTGTGATTCAGAAAATTAAGACACAAATATAGTCACTTTCTATTACACATCTACAGCGTATTTGCTAATGTAACCAACCATTTTACAATTAGAGTTTGGAAGATGCTACGTTTTACCAATGAATTTGATAAATATTGGTTTTGGAGATAATACAATGCGTATTTCATAATCGTTTTCCTTTCTGGGAACGAGGGAGTCAATTAAGGTTAGGTTCATTAAGTTAGGTTAGGTAGTAAGATTCACAGTGTTTTTAAGATATCTATGATTTATCCATTGTATAATGGTAAAAGAACGATCACAGATTATTTCGAACTCTTACCAGGCTTGTACAGCAAGAATAATAATTTTAATATGTGGCATTTTAAAGAAGGTGCTTTAAATAAATAAAGAGCACTATATTATACCTCGTTGTAATAATTAATTATTTTCTGTAGACATTTTATACAATACTTTATTTAATTTAAACTCGTTGTTAGAGTTTAGTATTTGACGCGTAAGTTTCTACTGCCGTGTAAGGCTACAGCCACACATGGAAAAACTCATCTGATGGTTTTAGAATGATTACTACCAATGCAAAGTCCCCAACGTAAAGAAATTACAAATGTTGCTTTTTTATTTGCTGTTGTTATGTAAGGTCAAAGTAAATGGTGAAACTCTTCAATATCTCGTTCTAGTACGCAAGTCTGCATTTTAATCAATGTAACACGAGAGGTCTACAGTCAACATTGGTCAACAAATGTCTTTATACGGCTTCGCGTTTATATTTTCTATTTACACGTGTTACAACGCGCCGACAGTTTTGCGATTTAGTACCGTAAATGTTTATTTCACTGCTTTAAATAATGTTCAGAATTTCTTTATTTTCTCGAAGCAATTCGAATTTCAGTATGAAAATTATATTATATATCTATTTTATTACGTATTTTAAGCTTCGAATTTTAATGAAATATATTTTCTCTATTTGGACTTCCTGCCTTTGTAAATCGTCATTTTAATCAGGTCTACAGACACACACACACACACATCCAGACACTCGTATATACTCACATGCTCAAATCCAGACAGCCTCATATACTCACTCCCACACGGACTCGCATACAACCCGTACTAACCTCCACATAGACATACTCACCGTCTACACTCACATATATCTACCCACGCACATACACACACCCTCATATACTCACATCCAGACACCCACACATACTCACATCCAGACACCCTCATATAGTCACATTCACACGGATACACATACAACCCGCACTAACCTCCACATAGACATACTCACCGTCTACACTCACATTCATCTACCCACTCACATACACCCACGCATACTCACCCTCACTTACTCGCCCTCACACACTCACACCTCTCATAAACACACAATAACATACGCCCACACATACTGACACCCCTCCCGCACACATCCTCACCTACACATACTCACCGTCTACACTCACATACATCTACCCACTCATATACATCCACCCACAAACACCCATCCTCAGACACTCACACCCTCACATACTCAGATCTAGAAACCCACACATACTCACATCCAGACACTCTCATATACTCACATCCAGAAACCCTCATATACTCATACCCATACGGACTCACATACAACCCACACCAACCTCCACATAGACATACTCACTGTCTACACTCACATACATCTACCCACTCATATACATCCACCCACAAACACCCATCCTCAGACACTCACACCCTCACATACTCAGATCTAGAAACCCACACATACTCACATCCAGACACTCTCATATACTCACATCCAGAAACCCTCATATACTCATACCCATACGGACTCACATACAACCCACACCAACCTCCACATAGACATACTCACTGTCTACACTCACATACATCTACCCACTCATATACACCCACCCAAAAACACCCACAGACTCTCAATACATATAAAAAAATTATGTACTATAAACATTTCATAACAAGAATAATTTTTAAAATTAATCACTCAAATGTTTTGCAAACTATCATTGCCAGCAGCCTATTATCTGTCGCTCGCCAACCTGTTAAGTGGTAAAAACGATATTTATTCGTACGTATGTATATTGTTTGTGTGTTTATATATTACAGCTATGCGTTGTGACCAATATATTACGTTACAAATAATTCTTTTTTAAATTTACCTATTTGTTTAATACCAATAATATTATATGCACTGAAATTATGTAGGAACTGTTTAAAAACAACAGATATGCATTCAGTGTTTAGACTAGAAACAACCGGTTCTGTTAGCTAAACACTTACTTAATAAAAAGATGCGTCAGCTTAATATTGCTAGAGGTTATGATTTAGTTGAGCACACATTATTTATTTATGTAACCCCTGACGATGTTTCGTCCTAAGTTGGAGTCTTCTTTAGTAGTTTGGTGAAGTAGAACTGGCCGCTCAGGGCGACGGTCTATACACTGGTATAATGTGTTTTACCCATTCTTAGAATAACTATAGAAATGGTTTCAGTGTTTATTTTATTCAATTCTAGTCCTTTAACCATAACTGAAACCTCTGGGCTTTTGTTTACCAAAATATTTATTTTTGAAGTAGCCACAAACCTTAGGTGTCCTCCAGACTTGGGCGTAAGCGCCCTAATGTTAAAAACGCTGAATCTTTATTATCTTTTATCGGGAACACACCTTGGAAAGTTGGCCAGGTATTGGTTGATTTCAGGGATTCTTTTGTTTAAATTTTTCGTGACTTCCGATGCAATATACTCACTGTTTGCATGATTATGTCTGATGATGGACGTATCACAATACATTAAGTTACAAGTACAAATGGGGAAATGGTTTATAGTCTATCTCATAAACATTACATCTAATTACCATTACACTAAACCTAAAATTATAGAATGAGGTGGGAGCTTGCTCAGTCCCGATTTCTTATATACTACCACTTCTGAAAACATGTTATATATTCAAAATCATGTATACATCAACAGCTTCTGCATCCGATATGTCTACACATATTTCAAGATTTATTTCCTACTGAAGCTAATTTATCATTGAATCTATATGATATCGACTGTTTTATGTAAGTCACTGACTTGATAGTCCTTATCATGTTTGTAGGAAAGTATTTATACTAACTTAACACAGCCTTCCACTTTCCGTCTCGACTGTTGCAACCTCTCAAAGCCAAGTGCACGGTTAAATGGTCGAAACATTAGCTTACTTTAGGTTTCAACATGTAGTCGGACAAGATTTCTTTCGGCGCTCTTGTAAGGGTAAAGTAATTGAGATAGGTTTACCATTATTAAAAAGTATATCTAACTGCAAACATTTAACTAAATAATTAGTTTCAAACTTGGTTAAAATATAAATTTTATATTTAGAAAACTTCAGTACAAAAAATAATAATACATATAATTATAAGTTTTATTTCAGAACCTACAGATATTTTTTTCTTATGCTTGAAAGAAAGTAAGAGTTTTGTACTCACCGGTGAAAATATAAATCCACGTTTCTCAGCGGACATGAAAAAACTAGTATAGGCCTACGCAGCTATACAGAGAAAGCAGAGAAAGAGAAGACTGAAGTTTATTTTTTTCACAAAAGTTCAAAATGTAAAAAAACACTTAAAACCGTATAAAAAGCAAAATGTTTACATAAATTATAAACAAACGTATTTTTGTCATTTCATGAAGATATTAAGTACATTCTAAAGTACCAAAGGTCTGTTACACTCAAATTAAGTAGCCTATATTGTTCATTTCGTAAGGATGTTTGAAACTAGTTTAAGTGTTACGGGTTTGGAACTTTTTTCATGCCTTCTCTTTACTGCATATATATACATATGCGCTTAGTTTTTATAGTTCATATAAATATCTTTTTCAAATTTTCCTACGATTATAAAAACCCTTGAGTACCCCTAAGTTGCCGGTGTCCCCAGCTTCCCCCACCCAAAGACCGGTACTCTTTTTGGTATTATTATTGTTACATATACAGTTTCATATTTTGTGGGTATGGAACGAAATTTATAGGATTTAAAATAAGTATTTTCAACAATGGGTTAGTTTGAATATAAAATATTTTCAGAGACTATTTTGAAATTAACTTTAGTCAGTTCTTATTCCTACATATTTTGAGTGTGGGGTTCTAAAGGTATTATTTCAATAATATTCATAAATTTTAGTTATTTTCTCATATAGGTTTTAGTTGGTCCAAAACTAAGATGGGCACACCTAATTAATAAAACTTAGAGAGTTTTCAAATCTGTGATTACTTGTAGCTTCATATTATATAAAAAGTTCAATTTGCATAAAATATTTCTCAACTTTTCTAATTAAACGAAGTCGTTTATGTTCCGAGTTACAATCTCTAACTTTTCTCCGTTTCTACAAAGTTTTCATCAGTTACATTAAACGTTACGTTTAATTCTTTCTTAATACAATCACTAAAAGAGTATTGCTACTGGAGTTGATAAATTATTTTAATTTGCTAATTCTCAATATCTTCCTAATTACCTGGATTTAATTACTAGATCTCTTTTATACGTTTAACATTGTTATCTTTTATCAGTTTAATTTCTAATTTTTCCATTTATAATTTTTCTACTATGATTAACATGTTTTAAATTATTGACAATATCTGTAATTTTATTTCCATATCATGTTACAAATCGTTCACATTTAGGCCGCCTCGCCGTTATAATTGCTGCAATTAATTTCAAAATATTGTAACACATTATCGTAGTAGAAGTTGATGTCATTTAAATGGTTGATAATGTTCCTAGACTACAATAGTGAACATAAGAGTGTCAGGGAACCTCTATTTTGGCTGGAACAAGGTGTATTAAAATAAAGGTACCGTATTACTGAGAACTAAATTAAATAAGGTTGTATTTATTCAGATCAGACAACATTCTATAATAAGTTGATTAAAATTATTTATAGGCATATAAAATAATAATCGGCCTCTCTCTCTCTCCCTCTCTGTCTCTAACTTTCTCGACTGAACAAGCGACATACATGTGTTAAAGTTAAACTAAATAAAGTTTCAGGCCTTAAATTCATATTAAACCCCTTCAACAAATTCAAAAATCAAAACATTACACCAATAAACATATAAAATGCACTATCATAATATCATAACAAATCATAACACTATACAGAGGCAACACCCGACAATGTAAAATTTCTTCACCTACACTAATAAAAGACACCCAAAACTCCACTTCACCTCAGAGATTGAAACCAACTGATCCCTCAACTTCCTTGTAATAATCATAACAAAAGACACACAAAAAACACAAATCACAGCTTCAACATTTACAGGAAACCCGCGACAGACACACCTATCCGCAACACCACAAACCACCGTATCCAACACAAACACGCTTCAGATCCATGCTTCATAGACTTTAAGAAGTTCCAATGACCACAGAAAACATAAACAAAGAACTAGACACCATTAAATATTTAGCATACACAAATGTATACATGACTACAATAATAGACAAAGTATGGCACAACATAGATTACAAAAAACACCAAAACTAACACTACAAACAGGGAAAACATCACAATACCATACAAAAACAAAACATCAAATAAGATATCCCCAAATTTCAAAAAAATAGGATACAAAATAGCATACAAAATAGCATACAAAACTAATAACAATTTGCAATACAAAATACAACACGACACCAACAACAAAGATAAACTACAAGCACCAGGCGTATACAAACTAAACTTGCGATAAATGAAACAAATTCTACATTTGGGTAAAAAGGTCGCAGCTTCAAACAAAGAGTCGAGGAACCCAAACAGAACACAAACTCAGCATTCTACAATCGCATAAAAGAAACAGGACACAAATACACATACATTTACCATAAACTAGAAATCTTACACATCAACAAAAATGGACTTTATCTCAACACACTAAAAGAATATGAAATTTACTAGACGCACAAAAACACAAAATACAAACATATTAAACGAACAAACCCAATAAAAATCACACATACTATTTGATATTATCGAAAACCTGCCTTTAAAACCGCCACCGCTTAACCTAACGACAACTCCAAGCAGACGACACTGATTAAGATCGCAACATAGCGATCGAAAGCGATCAGCCTCAGTAAGATTTCACAAATTTACAAAATTAAAGTTCGTATAGTCATAAACTAATATTAAAATGATTAATTAAGATTCACTAATTTACTACAAAATTCAAGATAAATAAAATGTAAATAAGTTATAATATTTATGGTAGGGTAAAAGCTTTCTATAGAATACAAATAACGCATGAAATTGGAAATTCTTACATTTATTAGTATTATAAAAATACACGAAAACTTGTATATGAATTTTGTATAAAGATTACAAAAAACATGTAATATAAAAGAAAATATTTTAAAGTCAGTTCCTACTTAGGACATAAAAAATTTTATATCTGTTACACTTTTTATTAATATAATTAAAGTAACATAACTTATGCACTAAAACAGCTGTTCTACCACATAACCTATAACATATGTAACTTATTTTAAGCCAAGTGGGACGAAATAACTATGTTGCATACTTTGCTTCTTTTGTGAAAGGTTTTTCTCCCATATAAAACTAAAATTAATTCATTAAATTTATTTATTGCATTAATACTTTAAAAAACCGCATCCACATCAAGAATCATCCACTAGAAGTTTAAGAAATGTATTTGAAGTTGAGTTGATGAATGAAAAGTATTTTATTGATGATTGAAAATTTGAAAATATATGTAAGTAGAGTTTGATATAATAGAAGGAACTGAAATATATATTCTAATATTATTCCCAAAACTTTATTTTGGCTAAATTTTAGTTATTTATGTTCTTATTTCTCTCCACTGCAAGCTCTCTGCATAGTAGTGAGACTCCAAGGGAGTCCTGCATTCGCAAAGGATCCCAACTGAATCTGCCTAAAAACGTTTTATTTTTAATTAAGCAATGAAGCAGTGAGATGTATTCCCTTGGCCATGGAGGGTAAATTCAAACCGGCTCAATTATTTCGCTCCTTGTCTCAGAATCTCGGAGGTGATTAACTCGAGAGTGGAGAGCAGCCGAAACGGTTTCGATCCGCTAAAATTAAAATTATTTATTTCCAGAATATTTCGACACGGTGTAACGCTCATGTTTTCTTATTTCTGAAAGAATGAAAACACTTCCGTACTTACTTTTAAATAAATACTATGTCAGGTTTTTGTACGATGTAATGGCAGAGAACTTATATTAGCGTCGATTTCTTACTGCAAGAAGTATAGTTAAAATCAGTGGTTGATTGGAATTTGCTTGCTGTCGTCCCAGAAACTATTTAGTCCTAGGACTGAGCCTTAGTTACAAGCAAACCATTCGTGCTGGAATAAAACCATTCCCACTATTAGTTAGCGTGTTTAATTCTGGATATATGTAACAACTAGCATGGACCATATTATGCGTATACAGTAATGAGTCATATAATATGTTCTAAGAATATCATAAAGGGTAAACCACTGACTTTAATGCAGTTTTGATTTAAAGTTGAACTACAGTAAAAAAAAGAGTAGTAAAACAGTGCTTTTTGCTTAACAAAACTCGTGCTAAAGTTTACTTGCTTGAATATGTAAACGGAGAATTAAATACGCTTGTTAATGTTGGAAATGGTTTTAATCTAGCACAAATGGTTCATTGTAATTACAGCTCAAATTTAGATGTCTATAATTTGTTTTCCGACAGGAGTTAGCTAATTTTTCATAATAAGAATTACATAAATATTAGGCTCAATTTATTTACATATTTTTTTCAAATTTCTAGTAGAAAATATTGCTTTGTGGTGGAAACTAAGCATGTTAAATTAAAATTTTCAATAAATCCCCCAAAACATGTATGATGGTCACATTGTTACTTAATTTGTGACGTCTTCAATTTTAGGTGTTTTTAAGAATTAGAAACATATAGGCCTAATACAACAAATTATTTATTTTTTACAAGGCATTTTTTAAAGTTAATTTCCTACTAAGGTCAAGAAAAAAAATTTTAGTTACTTTTTGTTAAATAATTAATTACAATTAATTTAAATAAAGTAACATAACCTATGCATTAAAACAGCTGTTCCACCACATAACCTATAACATAGAATCAGCTGTTTTATGAAGTCATATGTTATCACTTATTTTAAACCAAGTGCCTTTTTTGTGAAAAGTTTTTCTTTACCACGTAACCTATTAAATTCGGTACATTTGGAACGGTATTTACCAGTCATTTGGAAGGTGTGTGACGTGTTGCTTAGGGGAGCAAACGTCACAATTTCCGTCAGTTGCAGAAACGGGTAGATGTAGTTCGACCGTAGAAGTGCATTATTTTTTAATCCCTTAGCTCACACTCTCTTTATATATATATTGTACAGATTTCTACCGTTAATAAAATACTTTTTTCATCCACTCAAGTTCTAATACATTTTTTAAACTTGTAGTTGATGACCTAGAGGTTAATACAGTTTTCAAGTAATAAATCATTAATTAAGTTAAATTAGGTATCCCATTAATTTAATTAAATTATATAATTTTAATTATTATTTTCGCTTTCTATTTAATATTGTGATTTTTGTTTCATGTATATGCATATTTATATTATTTGTAATTATTCAATAAAAAGTAATTCTAAACTAAAGTTTTTCTTTGTCGACCTAGGTAGGAATTGATTTTAATGTTTTGAAAACTTGTTAAGCGGATGCTCATAATAAAATAGTATTTGGGAAGAAAAAATAACGAAATTATATAAACATACAGCTTTGATTTATATTCCCTTCCCATAGCTATCAAGCCAGATAAGAGTAGTTGAATATTTTTAATAAAATTTATTCCGAATCTTGAATGCATTCCCCTTTTAAGGAGGTACCTGATTGTATAAAAACGTCTAGAAAATCAGCAATATCGTTAGGCGGAAGGAACCTCACTCGTAAAAAAACCCAATTATTCTCCTTATTTTCTGATAATAGTTGAAGAAGCAAAACGACAAAGAGAATTCTATTTCAAATATTAATAAATTCCTGCTTCAATATATCTTGTACAAATTTTGAATGGGTGATAAAATACTTTTTATTCATCCAGTCATGTTCAAATACATATTTTAAACCTATACTGGATGACAATTATTGATGTTAATGACGTTTTTTCAAATATTTATTTAATAACTTGATTATTAAAAGTTGGGAGTCTATCCGGATTCGAACTATATATCTTCATGTTCTAAGTGTAGCGCGCTTTGGCACCACTCTAACTTTCCCATACCGAGAAATAAATTTCTCAAAGATGTATATGAGTATTTTCCCCCATCTGGTTGTCGTCGAAACCTCCATTGCACAACCTTAAACTATTGTCATGGTTACTACAAAATATCATAAATAGTGCTGTAAGGGTAAAAATGAATGAAACGAATAAAAGAAACAATTGATTGTTGGATATAAGCAAACAATTATAACAATTTTGTATCTCGACCTCAGTAGGAATTTACTTTAATACTTTTTTTATATTACTTATTTTTATAACTATAATCAAGTCTTTCATTAAAATATTCGGCCGTGTTAACTTTAAAAGAGAAATAATTAAATAATATATTGCATTTAAGATGTCTTTAATGCTGAATATATGTATAGATAGAACAAATATTATAAAAACCAATTTAAAGTCGTTTTCTAATTGTGTCAAAGAAATTGTATTTTAGTTACTTTTTATTACATAATTACAATTATATAAATTTGTATATACATATAACAAAATCACAATATTAAGTGGAAAAATAGAAATCGAAATTATTTATAAAATTCATTAATTAATTAATACATTCAACTGTATTAACATCCAGTGCCATCCTCTACAAGTAAAAAAAATTTATTTGAACATGAATGGACGATAAAAAGGTTTTTATTAAAGGAATGTGAACTAATAGCAGTCATTGAAAAAGTCGAAACGAAAATCTCGATATTTATAGTAATATCAACTTTTTTTATTTTATTGGCTCATTGTAAATTGTTTTTTTTCAAATATGTTGAATGTTAGTAAAATGCAATAGGAATTTTAGAAAATAACATTTATTGTCATTTTTATATTGTATAACCACGGGAACAAAATAAATTCTGTTTACTTTAGTTCGTTTTTTTCTCAATCTTTTTTTAAATAAGTTTCCGTTCTTGTTAGGATGTTCGTCATACCTATGTTTACAATTAGCATAAAGATGTTTTACCTAATTCTTAAAGCACTGTTTGCCACGTTGCCGGATTTCTTGGATCCGTAGATATATTTGTGTAAATAAAGAAAATGTACTTATATGTTGTGTGCTAATAAAGTTAATGTGTGCGTTTCGGTCCACAATCTATTAAAGTGGCATTAGGGTGGTAACTTGCTGGCCAGTCGGGAGTGTTTGATAAGGATAGTTGTATCTAATTTGTAGGAAACAATTAAGTAATAATCTGAGAGCTTTGTTCCTAAGAGAATATGTTGTTTAGTTAGATATGGGCATTATAATTCCAGCTTGACGATTACAATTTAGTTATGAAATGTTGATATTTTTCAAAAGTAAGTCAAACTTCATGCGAATGAGGACACCGTTTCGAGATATCTGTCATATTTTCAACTCGTACTGTGGAGTAGAATATTAAATCCATCACCTGACCTTTCGTCCTCATGCATCATTCTGTAAATGCTATTTTTAGAAACATGTTTTAATTTTTTTCAAGATATGAAATGAATTTGACAGAGTTTCAGCCGGACACGCTGTTAAAACGTTAAATAATTGTATAACCACCATGTTATACAAAGAGTGTGGTGTTCGGAAGATAGGGAGACAGTGTGGTGTAAGGAAGGTCTTATTTTGGGTCAGCGGATATTTTTTTGAAAGAAATATAATTTGGACATCCGTTGCCCATTATCACCTTAGTTTTCATCGTAGGTAGTCATTTTCATGATTTGAGTGGGTTTGGGGGCTAAAACACACACACACAAATCCATTGGGGTTACTGGAGATCGAACCCTGTACCTTCGGTTCTATAGTTGTGTGCTCAACCTACTTGACCACACAGCCACCTCTAATGTATTTTAATTGTAACACTCTTAAAAATAAGGTGTTCCATATAAATGCATTTATATATTTAATTTTTATTTAATAATTGTATCTTCCCAATATAAAAGAAAATTTTAGTTTTATTCGTGCTCATTGTGAAGCTAGCATAGATAGTAGCACCCCTAGCGGGTAAAAATGTAAAATATCGTACGAGTTGGTAGCTTAACTTAAAAAACTGACATCACCCGATGTGACGTAAGCATGGACTGATATCGCCTGATCTGACGGACCAATCAAATATTCAAAATAATAACCAAGGGTGGGATTTCCGTTGGCGTGCCCCTTCAGAAGGCAAACTCATCCAGAGGTTCTTGAACAGAACAGACGTAATGGCATTTTCGGACATAATTTAGAAATTTGTAAGCTTCCGGTATTCCAAATTTTAAGATGTCAAGGCCGGTACCAAATTTTATTAACGAGCTAAAGAAGAAGTCAGAAGTGATTATTTATGTATTTCAAATGAGTAAAAGTTAATATCATTTTTGTTTAAGTGCGCTGATTTGCAAGAGCGATGTGTTAAGTGTTTAGTGATTTCAAAAGCCATGGGCAATGTTTAATATGTTTTAAAGTGTTTTATAAGTGATGTGCATAATCAGGTACGTTTTAGATGATAATAAAGAAAATGTATTTTAATGTTAACTAAGTTGAAGAATTTTTAATTGATAAACGGTTAACACATGAACGGTAGAAATTGTCCTTTGAATAAAAATTCAAAATTAATTTGGAAAAACTTAAGTTACTATCTTGTCGATATAAATATAATTTTAAAGGTTAATAAGTAATTAAAATGTATGGAATAACTGTCTTTTGTTCTTTTGTAAGTTGTGACTGATTAATAAATTGTATGACTCTATAATTTAAAAATTTAAATTCTTATTTCCCAAGTAACCTAGTCCGTTACAAATGCGCGACTCTGCTGTTCAGATTACTGCTGTTTTTTGTTGTTTCCTAAAATGTAAGTCTCATACTCCGCTAGTTTTAGAAAAATTTATTAATTAAAAAGTGAATGATAATTGCCGCTTAATTTAAATTAATTAAAATATAAAGAATGATTACTGCTAACGAATTCCAAGGATTAATGCCATTCATGTGGTAATTATTTAAGTTGTGCAGCCCTCCTTAAAAATACTCGTCAGTGTGTAGCAAGGTTAATTTCAAACTATCAAAATGTCTAGCGATTTAAAAATCAATATTGATCTGTTGATAAAAGATGAGTTAATTTTCGAACTAAAAATTAGAAATGTAGAGGTTTGAATGGACAGTACAGTATCCGAAATAAGAAAGACCTTGAGAAAAATAGCCAAAGATTCTAGTTATAAAGCGGACCCTAATAATTTAATTGGTAAAATGGATGTGCCTAGCGAGTTTTTGTTAATTGAAAATAAATTTAAGGACTTGGTAGAAATGTGTAATAATTTAAAAACCGACCCTAGAGCTATTGATGTTTTAAGGGCTGAAACAAAACTAGTACATTTAAGATTAAGATGTAAATGCTTGTTGAAATTTGAATTAGAATGTAAAATGTCAGACGACCTAAAAGATTTCTTAAAAAAGATGAAAGATTTGGAAAAATTAATAGCTGAAACAGATTTAGACAGTAAAGTTAGGATAGAAACCGAAAGACAACTATCTACTAGTAGTCTAGAGGAAGAGAAATTAATTAATGATGTGTTTGAAAAGACTGAATCAAAAACAAACGATTGCGATAGGGAATCGAAGGAAATTGCAATACCTGAACTGTAAATTGGTAATAATACAAATTTAGAAATAACTCATTTGGAACATCAATTACTAAAAAGTCAAACCAATTGTATGCCAGTGTTTAATCCTGAACTATACAATAAATTGCCAAATCCTTTAGAAAGGTATTTAAAAATGTTTGACATGTCAGATGGACTAGAATTAGACAGCCTATTAAAATTTATGAGTGTAATTTTGAAAATAAAAAGAGAAACTAAATTGCCAGATGCAAAAATTTTAGAATTAAGCATTGGAAAGGTTCAAGGCCCTTTGTTGGATAAACTTCTCTTTGCTTTAGACAATAATGTCTCCTTAGATGATTTTCATGAAGATATATTAAAAAGTTTTGTACCTATAAATTTCAGAGAAAATTTAAAAAGAAATTTGGTAAACAGACCGCAAGGTAATTTAGAACTAATAAACATGTATATCAGAAGAGTTAAAGATAATTGCAAATTGTTAAGATGTAACTATTCAGATAATGAGATAATAGAAATTATTAAGTTAGGAATTAAGCCAGAAGACCGTAATAAGTTAATTTTTGTAAACAATCCCGCTAATTTTAACGACCTGGACAATATGTGTGTTCAGATTCAAAATTTAGGTTAAAACGATGTAATAAGACAAGAAAACAATAATCCTGTATTTAGAAATTATCCAAGCAGAAGGCAGGAGCCTAATAAAATAAAATTTAAGAAATATAACAATGAACAAACAGTAAATGTGAAAAGTAATAGGAATCATGTAAAATGCTATAACTGTAACAGGTTAGGTCATATTGCTAAGCATTGTAATAACAACAAAAATGTTAACTAGCAATTACTGTTAAGGAAAGAAATGCCATATTTCTTCCGTAATGAGGTAACACACAAAATTAACTTAATCAAGAAATGTCAAAATAAATTTAAATGTAACAATAAAAGGAATAAATTTAAACGCTCAGATTTAAAAAACAAAAATGTAATAAATCCGAATATCTCAAACAATGAAACAAAAATTGAACAGGTTAATGTATTGAATAAATCAAAATTTTTCAGAGAGACTAGAAATTGTTTGAAAATTATGAAAATGGTAGAAAAGAAAAATTGGTTAAAGAATGAAACAAAAATTATTATGCTACCTACAATAAACATTAAATTAAGTGGTAATTTAAATTGTAATGCTTTATTGGACACTGGATGTTCAATAAACATAATAAACAAAGAATTTTTTGAAACATTGTTAAAACAAAAATTAGTTAAAAAAATTGTAAACGAACAGTATAAAGTCTCAGCAGCCAATAATACAGAAATAAAAATAAAAGGTAACTGCATTGTTAAAGTTAAAGTAAAAAATTTTTCATGGCAAGTGAAATTTTTAATAGCAGAAGGTTTAAATTGTAAAATACTTTTAGGACTTCCCTTTATCAAAGAAACAGGTTTAGTAATAGATATTTCAAAGAACTCATGTTATTTTAATTTTAAACCAAATGTGAAAGTAGCGTTAAACAGTGTAAAGAGTTGTATGGTTAATAATTTAAACTCAAACGAAATTCAAATTGGTTGTGAGGAAGCCAAAAAAGACATAGAAAAATTAGTAAAAAGTTATCCTAATGTTTTCACAGATAACATTGGTAAAGCATTAAATTTTGAATTTGAATTAAAGGTTAAAAGTGAAGAAATAGTAAAATTAAAATAATACCCATTAAGTCCGCCAAAAATGGCAATTTTAAAGAAAATATTAGATGAACTTTTAGAACAAAAAATTATAGAGCATTCGATTAGTCCATATTTAAGTCCTTCGTTTTTAGTATCAAAAAAGGACAAACATAGGCTAGTAGTTAATTATGGAAAATTAAACCAAATAATAGAGAGAGTTTCACATCCAATAGGAGATATGTCTGATTGTTATCAATACTTAAGTGGTGCAAAATATTTTACTTGTATAGACTTGTGTAATTCTTTTCATCAGATTCCATTATCCGAAAGCAGCAAAAAATATACTGCTTTCAGTACTCCTTTTAGTCAATACAATTACACGCGAATTCCATATGGTCTCCATGTTGGGAGCGGAATATTGAGTGCGTATGTAGAACGAATTTTTTCCGATATAAAGTATAAATTAATGATAAATTTTGTTGATGACATCATTATTTATAGTAAAACTTTAAAAGAACATATTCAACATGTAACTGACATAGTCAATAGATTAAGTGAAAATAATTTAACTGTTAATTTGTCAAAGGCAAAGTTTGCTTGTACAGAGATAACCTTTTTAGGCTACAAAATAAGCGAAAATGTAATTAAGATAGATCCAGATAGAACTAATTCTATTAAAGAATTTCCAAGACCTAAAAACTCAAAAGATGTATCAAGATTTATTGGCATGGTATCTTTCTTTAGTACCTTTATAAAAGATTATGCTAAAATTGCTAGCCCATTAAACGAGCTACGCAAAAAGAGAGTAAAATTTAATTGGAATCAAGAATGTGAAAATAGTTTTGTTAAATTAAAAAATTGTATAATGAACCCGCCTTGTCTAAATATTGCTAATTATGATAAACCATTTTATTTAATGACAGACGCCAGTGAACATGGTATAGGTTCATGTTAGATGCAAAAAGATAACAACGATAAACATAAACCTATAGCATTTTATTCTAAAAAATTTACAGATTCTGAACGCAACTTATCAGTGTATGAAAAGGAAACTTTAGCGATAGTGTTAAGTATCGAAAAGTTTTACAAATATTTAGAAGTAATGCCATTTTATTTAATAACTGACAATCAAGCGCTGTCATGGTCTTTAAGTCACTTCAGAAAGCTAGGAAAAATTGGGCGTTGGCTTGAGCGCATATTAAGTTTACCTTTCAAAATATTCCATGTAAAGGGTAGGGACAACCCTGTAGCTGATGCCTTAAGCAGAATTCATCTTGAGTGTAGTGACATAGAAATTGAAATAATAGAAGTAGAATCAAAGGATGAAATTCTTAACATTAACAAAATGAGTAAAAAAAAATAGATGGGTCAATAATAAATTGTTAAATGTAAATGTAATCTCTCAAATACCCTTAAATTTTATAGATATAATGGAACACCAAAGAAATGATCCAGAAGTTAATACGATAATTCAAAGTGTACAAAACTGAACTAATAATAAAAAATTTTATTTGAATAAAGGAGTTTTAATGTTTAAAATTAAGGAGAAATCCAAAGCACAGATTTATTTACCAAAATTGTTAATAGATATGTTATTCCAATATTATCATAACTCTATGATGGGAGGCCATTTAAGTCAAGTGAGAACATTCGCAAAAATAAATGAATATTTTTATAGATCTAATTTAAAGAACATTATTTTGGAAAACGTGAAAAACTGTGAAATTTGTATTAAATCCAAACAAGCTCCGAGAGTGTATTATGGACCATTAATAAGTAAGACAGCCAATAAACCGATGGAAAAATTGTATATTGATATTTTGGGGGCTCTCGTTCGTAGTAAAAAGGGTAATAATTATTTGTTAATCTGTGTGGACGATTTATCAAAATTTTGTTTTGTTATACCGTTAAGAAGAGCTACCTCTGTAAATGTCATCAACAAAATGCAGGATATTATTTTTGCTAATTTCGGAGTACCACAGTGTGTTGTTTCTGATCAAGGTCCGTGCTTTAAATCAACAGAATTTAAAAATTTTATGTTCAATAATGCTATCAAACATACAAAAATTATCCCCTATATGCCTTGTGAAAATCGCGCTGAGCGATATATTAAAAACGTTAAAAACATGTTAAGAGCATACTTCCATAACAAACAAACATCTTGGGACGAAGGAATAAGCCTTTTGCAGAGGAGTTTAAATTCTGCTCTAAATGAATCTACTGGATATTCCGCATTCGAATTACTGTTTAACTATAAACCGAATGAACCTTTAAGCAACATGTGGGGCTTAAATGATATAATAGAGAACAAGTGTTCGAAGGGGGAATGGATAGAAAAGATTGGTAGAGCAGTTGACAATTTAAAAAAATCTTCAAAACGCTACGAAAGATACGGAAAATATGTTAAAGAGAAAAACAAACATCCGTTTAAAATAGGGGATAAGGTTTATGTTAGATGCCATTATTTATCGAAAAAGGTTGATAATTTTCAAAGTAAATTGGCTATGAAATATGAAGGTCCGTATAAAATATTGTATTTTTTTAGTCCTGTGTTTGTACTGATCCAACAAAGTAATAACCTCAATAATATAAGAAGAGCTCATATAAGTCAATTAAAATTGAAACAGGGACGTACTGAAAGATAAATTCCTTATAAAAAGGAAATGGGTAGGAAAATTTCATAGGGTATACAAGTAAAGGTATATACGATTATACGCAATTGCATATACAACACGACAACAATATATATGTCATGCCTGCATGGTATATAGCCCACACAAATACACGAGGCTGACTGACTTATAGCTTCTATTACATTTAACACAACACGATTCCAATACGATTAGGAATCCAGACTTTCCACGACAGACTAACCAAATTGTGTACAATCTAAATATACCACTCGAGTATGCGTTTACAAGCAAGGGTTACTATTGATTATCCTTTGTAGAAATGTAAAAAAAGGAAAAAGAATTTTAAGGTATGGGACTTAAAATTTCAAGATTTACAAATGTTCAGAAATGTAAAAGATGTAAGTTAAAGGTAAGGTTAGAGTGAAGAATGAAATTTAAGGTATGGGACTTAAAATTTCAAAAGTTTACAAATTCATAACATACGCCGTACAAAGTTGTAATATAATAACATAAGGTTGTTAAAACAATGAAGTGCTAACGAAACCTAAGAATATTAGTTTAAAGATATGGAGTTGAAATTCAAGGTTTGTGAAGTGTGTAAAACGAGTTTGCAAAATAATATTGTAAATATGGTTAGTCAACGGTAGGCCCGTGAGAGCTTACGTAAGAAGCGGATGTACTTCCGTAGGGGGAAGAGCGAACATTCCATAGTGGAGAATGTAGGTAAACAAAAACATCCGTTGTTGAATAGATTGTTTACACTTTTATTATAGTACGTTAGAGTTCTATATAGTACGTATAAAATTTTCTTCAATTGTAAAAGGGGACTGCACACACTCATGTATAAAATGTTGAAGTAGAAATACGATGTAATGTCGAACACAAATTTTCTTTTCAAGTTGACAAGAGAAAATGTAACACTCTTAAAAATAAGGTGTTCCATATAAATTCATTTATATATTTAATTTTTATTTAATAATTGTATCTTCCCAATATAAAAGAAAATTTTTGTTTTATTCGTGCTCATTGTGAAGCTAGCATAGATAGTAGCACCCCTAGCGGGTAAAAATGTAAAATATCGTACGAGTTGGTAGCTTAACTTAAAAAACTGACATCACCCGATGTGACGTAAGCATGGACTGATATCGCCTGATCTGACGGACCAATCAAATATTCAAAATAATAACCAAGGGTGGGATTTCCGTTGGCGTGCCCCTTCAGAAGGCCCACTCATCCAGAGGTTCTTGAACAGAACAGACATAATGGCATTTTCGGACATAATTTAGAAATTTGTAAGCTTCCAGTTTTCCAAATTTTAAGATGTCAAGGCCGGTACCAAATTTTATTAACGAGCTAAAGAAGAAGTCAGAAGCGATTATTTATGTATTTCAAATGAGTAAAAGTTAATATCATTTTTGTTAAGAGTGCGCTGATTTGCAAGAACGATGTGTTAAGTGTTTAGTGATTCCAAAAGCCATGGGCAATGTTTAATAAGTTTTAAAGTGTTTTATAAGTGATGTGCATAATCAGGTACGTTTTAGATGATAATAAAGAAAATGTATTTTAATGTTAATTAAGTTGAAGAATTTTTAATTGATAAACGGTTAACACATGAACGGTAGAAATTGTCCCTTGAATATTCATTTCTAAAAATTTAATTGGAAATCTCAAGTTACTATCTTCTCGATACATATATTTTTAAAGGTTATTAAGTAATTAAAATGTATGGAATAACTAGCATTAATTAAAAGTAAATTACTCGACACATTGCTGTCTTTTGTTCTTTTGTAATTTGTCACTGATTAATAAATTGTATGACTTTGTAATTTAAAAATTTAAATTCTTATTTCCCAAGTAACCTAGTCCGTTGCATAATATATAGTTTATTAAATATATTATTAAGTTCGGTGATTAAAGTTCGGATAGTCACAAACTATTGTTTAAGTGATTAATATTATTATGTGTATTAATATATTATTAATTACAAAATATGTATTCTAATGTAACAAAGAAAAAACAAGAGAAATACAAATACAAGAATATTTTTTTTAATTATACAATTCAAAGCTTTTCGTTGTCAAGCAGTACCAACATCTTCAGGAATAAAAAGAAATATATATAGTCTTTATTATTCCTGAAGACATTGGTACTGTTTGCCAACGAAAAGCTTTGAATTGCATAATTCAATTATTTATTTTTATATTTATATTTCCCTTGTTATATATATATATATATATATATATATATATATATGTGTGTGTGTGTGTGTGTGTGTGTGTGTATGTATATGTATATATATATATATACCTTATATACATATATATTACAGTTTCAGTTTTGATAATGGAGTTACTCCAAAACGCATCAACAAAGAACAATGTTTTAATGTTAGGAAAGACAGTAAAACCTACTCAAATATATATATAATGTGACTAACTTAATAAAAACAAATAGCTATCTTCAAAATGAAAATAAATCAATGTTGTCAGAAGAATTTTCAGTAAATATGAAAATAGATATGATTAACCGTGTATGGATTGTTTCTAACTTAAGCTGCTAGTAATATTTACACTTCAATAGATCTGAGAAAATCGCATCACTAAAATATGTCTTATTAAGTAATTTTGGGGCAATATACTCGTACGTAAAGAAGTAACGTTCGTATCAAGGCATGAACAAAATATGAAGTTCCTACTCACCAGGAAGCTCTAAGAAGTTTGAGGTCCTCCTTTGTCTTCCCCTCACTGTGTTTGTGAAATTCAAAGGCGCCAGCTCCTCATTGGACATCTGTGATTCTCTACTACCTCGTCGGGAGGCAAGGTATGCCAGGCCTCTAGGCGAACTAGGCCTGGAAAGGGATGTCGCCATGGTCGAGCATTCGTCGTCCGCCCCTTTGGTATCTGTGGTCGACCCGGTACTCGGACTTCTTGCCAAGGTACTGGGAGACTTTAACGGACTCTTAGGGCTTTTTGGACCGCTAAAGGAAAACTTTCTCTTTGACGAAGCACTTGGACTTTTCATAGTGAACGACGGACTTGGGGGGAAATTGAAATAATTTGAAGAAGGGGTTTGCGGCGATTTCGGTGTAAAACGAGGGGATTTTGTGTGTTGGTCGGGCGACTTGGGGGTGTACCTGGGCGAAGTGGGCGAAGGAAGATTGTACGATCTTGGAGATTTTGGAGGACCTGTTATGTCTGTGGGAGACTTTAACGGCATGCTGGAAGAAAAGCTACTCGAAGACGATCGGGAAATATGACCCAAAGGAGGCACGGAATTGTAGTGGCTTAGGTCTTTACAGCGCGGGCGGGTTTTACGTTTTACCGATTGGGAAGGGCTTTTTGAGAAACTGTTCGTAGCGGGAGGGCTTTTCGGTTTGCACAGTTTGAAGTAGCTTTCGACTTCATTCTTTGGTTCGTCAACGAGAGTAACGTCACATTTTGAGCTCCGACGACTCCCCAGGCGACTTGTCGTCACGGAAAAATTTACTTGAGAATTCGCTCCGGGGCTGTTGACGGCCATTCCTATTTTAGAAATTATACCTTTCAATTTTTTATAATAAATTACAACCTATGCGTCTATTTTGACTGTTGAGTTAGAACCGCAGGCATAATTTGAAGGATACCTGAAATAAAAAAAAACTTCGTTAAAATCACAATTTGAATAAAATAAAATCAAAATAAGCATCATCATATAACAAGTATCATTAAGTATTAATAAGCAAAATAAGTATCATCAAATTAAAATGGTAGGTAAATGAAATGTAAATCTAATTTTATGAAGTTTTACATGTCTTTACTAAATTCATTCATTTTTATTTTATGATTGCAAAGGTTGTAACATAAGTTCTGACACACTAATTTATTTTGAAAGATTTAAATTTTAAATACTCATATTTAATTTTAAACTTTAAAATATTACAAACATATACTTACTTATTATAAAATAACAATATTTCAATAAAAATATTTTTTAGTGCATTTCAACAGACTTTTATCATTCAGTCTTAATAACATCCTGGATTTGGAGGAAAAATGTTAAAACATCATAACGATACCAAATAAGACTTCTCCAACACCTGGACGAGATCTATAAAAATAATCAAAAGAATTACTAGAACTACGACACCAACTAAAACACACACACACACACACAAACATAAACACAAACACACACACACACACACAACTATATATATATATATATATATATATATATATATATATATATATATATATATATATATAATTTATGTGGTAAATATAGGGATCTATTAATTATTATTGAACATACATTTTATTTTCAAAATCAGATATATTTCTAAATATAAGTGCTCAAAGCTTTTCTTAAATTTAATATTGGTATATTATTTCTAACGTTAATAGGATTTCCTAATACAAGCGATCTCTTCACCTTTCAACGGTTAAAAAGAGTTAACAAGTGTGTTGTTCTAAGTGTCAACTGTCAGCTGTCTTGTTGGCCCTTGGAAGGAACTCCTAATAATATCAATATATTTAATTAGGGAAAAGTTTTGAGTCATTATTTTTTTAAATAATCTCTTTCATAAAATTATCATTGGTTTTACATAAATATGTAGATCTAAATTTTGGAGTTTGCCTTCTATGTATTTACGAAATGTTACTATTATAAGTCGATATTAGCTATAATTACAGGATTTTTAAACATCATAAATAATATTCTAAAGTAAACAAATCTAAATATTTAGAAATAAACAATTAGGCAATTAATCATTCATCTACCATTACCACCTTAACAACCCGACAAGAGACGAGTTCATTTTTAAATTGATATTTGAACACCTAGGGACAAGGTAGATATGCCCTGTGATTATCTGGCTGGCGCAAGTCAGCTCCTTAATAGCTGTAATTCCAAACTAGTAAACAGAATTTGCGTCCAAGGTTTGAGTTTAATGGGGAATGTTGATATCGTATAATCAGAAGGTGATTTACCGGTAGAGAATAACAAAACAAGATGCATATAACAAAGAGATTATTCGTCTAATTAGAGTAATGTTTAAATAGTTTTACAAACCATGTTAGTAGTCTTTGAGAATGCTGGAACTGTACACCGGCGAAAAGCTTCAGCAAAATTGTAAATGTTGAATAAAATACATCTTGATTATGAACTTTTTGAAGTTATTTAATAATATATATATATATATATATATATATATATATATATATATATATATATTTATTTTAGGTAATTTCATTTGTGTATCTTCACTGAGGATGACGACAAATTAGTCGTTGAAACGCGTTTGAAATAAAAAAAATTGTATATTTGTGAGTTGTACCATATTTTTATTCTTTAATTATAACTTTCACTCACAAGCCAGCTCGAATATTATTTATAAGACTTACAGTTCACCAAAGTCTAAGTTCGTCAGCTAATTGTACCACAAAAATGTTGATTGAAATATTGAGTGGAAGTGTATTCCATTAACAAAGATACAGCGTCCCAAACAGACATGAAAACACACTCTAAACGTGGAGGCTGATCAGCTGATTACAAACACAAAATATTTTAATCAAAATATAGAGTGTAAGTACACACCATCAACAGAGTGTTACAAATAGACATGAAAATGCACTCTAAACATTCGATGCAAAAATAAACAAACTACCCAAGCATATAGTCAAATTTATTCCTTTACTAAATCTTTGATTGTTGTTTCTACTGTTGTATTCACGTAAGCAGAGAATATTGTATTTTGGTTGCGTGGAAAATGTGAAAACGTAGTGTGTTTGGATGAAATACACTGTCTGCAGATGTTGTCTTTATCAGAAGCAATAAATAGAGAATGTGGGAAATAAACGCAACTTCGCATGTTGGCAAACCTCTTCGAGGGACTTCCTGTACAGATAAGTGGACTTTAATATCTATTTAAGGATCTTAACGTTCTTTGATATATTTTGAAACGATTATTTTTTTAATGTTTTTCTCAGTTAATATGAATATCTTAAAACATTTTAAATTTAATTTCATAACAAAGTCATTTTGCTTCCTACTTACAAGTAATGACCGATGTGTAATTCAAAACATTCGAATGCTGATAAACTGAAATATCATTTTCTTCAAAAAGAGTAAAGAAACACGTGTTCATCTAGATATATTTACTTCTTGCAGTTTAGTGGTTGTACATCTTGAGGCTTTTTATTAATATTCACTTATTCACAAAAACCATAACTTACTGGTGTTTTATTTTTCAGCGAACGTATTTCGCAATAGATCAGTGCATTATGTTCAATGTGTGACTTACGTACAAAACTGTTGCTGTGGTTTGTTATGTTATTGTTATTCTGTGGTATTCTGTGTTGTGTTGTTGTTCGAAGAGTAGCTGTTAAATATTTGTTCGAATATAGTGTTCGATTTTGAGTGTGCTGTATCGTTTAGAATCTGTTGCGATGGGTTTTTGTGGTGTTTGTATGTTTCGATATTCTCTGCTGTGTTTAGTTTATGACTTTTCTTGATGAAATGTAGAATTTGTAGGTTTGTGCCAAAGTATGCCTATACTGTTGACGTCTAAGCAAAATGGTGCATATAAAAAGTGTACTTTTCAGAGACGATACAACTTAATTACTTCAACATAAAATAACCACCATTAATACAAACTAATTTTAAATAATATGTTAGTAATTCTAAAAGACGGGTAATTGTTAAATTACCATATTTTTAACAATAATAAATTGAAAATTCTAAGAAAACATTTTGCATGAACAGCAACGATATGTAAAGCAAAATTTGATTTCGGTTGTGGGTTTTTATGTCTTTTATGTGGTTCTTGTATCGTGTGGTGTTTTTTTCTTTCTGTTTATCCTGTTTAGAAGCTAGGGTAGTCATTACATGTAACTTTGTACATTCCTGGTGTGTCACGTTTATTCTTGTGTGTTTTGTGTTGTGTTGGTGGTTTGTGGTTGTATTCGATGTTTTAAAAGCGACTTTTTATTTAGGTTTTCGAGATGAAGAAGTTATTTTTCTCATGTGTTATCAGAAAATATATTTTTCTGATGTGTTAACGTATGTTAATGTTTTGTTTTTGTGAAAACAATATTACATAACAACAAAAATGTGAGGTTATTATTTTGTTTTGTAAATGTGAAGTCTACGAAGTTGATTGTACTCTGTTGTTTAAAAACACTTAATTACTTTTATTACATGTGGTTAGTAATTTTTAAAAAAAACCAAATTACTTTTATTACATGTGGTTAGTAATTTTTAAAAAAACTAGTCTTAAATAATTTGTTAGTAATGTTATAGGACAGATAAATATTTAGAAATAATTAAAAAATTGCAAACTAATACAAGACGTTGGTGTAGCAGAATTTTATTTGGGTTTTGTGAATTTTTGTGTTTTTTATGTGTTTCTTGTTTCGTGTGTAAGTTCCTTCTTGTTTAAGCTATGGTAGTCGTTAAATGTGATCAGGTATACTCATGCTGTATCGTGTTTTTTGTGGAGTGTTTTTGTGTTGGATTGATGTCTTTTGGTTGTGTTGGATGTTTTAATCGACAAATTGTTAGCAAAAGTAACGATTTTCTACTCTATAGTGTTTGGCTTATTTTAACGTGTCTTTAAAACCGCAAGCATATTTTTATCGAACGAAGTTGTTTAAATTAGAATGATTTTATATTCCATTTATATAGGGGAAGATTGTGTAACAATGTTCTCTTAAACTAAATACTCTCCCCGATGGACTCACAAAGCTTTGAATCGACGTTCTTATTAGGTATTACAAACGAAATTTTCCCCTACGCCAATTAATGTATACGTTTGGATATAGAGTCGGGGAAATTTCATTTTTCCTAACGTTACATCTTGAAAGAATAAAACAAACTGATGATCCAAATGGGGAGGGACCTCGTTAAAAGTGCACTGGGGTCAGTAAAGGTCGAAATGCCATTTTGATAACTTAAACATACGGTAAGTTAAAGGGCACGTTTTATACAGAATATTAAATATACTTATTACATAAACTTCTAAACTAATACAAACTTCTAAATAAATCAAATATAAAGAAATCGTTTTGATTCCCTTAGCTACCACAATTGGGAATGCATATTTATAGTTTATTATATTTCCTTTGTAGCCTATACTTGATTGAATGTTTTAATATTGGAATAATTTCTAAAATAAAACTAAAACGTTTACACTTTTATTAGATTTAATTCAATAACAAAATCACAAAAATCTATTATGGTGTTGATTTAAAATTTCAGTCAATTAAGTTGTACCTTATATACCGTATATTATAATATCTATAACATTTTATTTTAGTAACTTCTTATTGAACGTTTTTTAATATACAATATGAACAGTATAATATTGTACAATTAATATAAATTTGTATATTCTAATGACAAAATCAGAATATTAAGTCCCAAAATAGGAAGCGAAAATAATTATTAAAATAAATATTGAAAGACAGACGGTAAGGTGGGTGCATGACTGGCAGTTTCTGGACGAGCCTTCCATGTCAGATCACCGGATCATTACTGCTACGATGAGGGGAGTTTTCCCCCATGTGGTGTGGCTTAGGAACCCGAGAAGGACAAACGGGGAAGGTTTTAAGTCCTAGGTGAGAAAGTGAATGTCAGTCTTCCGTGGTACTTATGGTACATCAAACGAAATGGAAAATACTGAGGCCTACACAGGATGCAATTCCATGTCGTTTGAGTAAAATTGCCCTCTCTCGTGGATAAACGCTGGGCGTGGTAAGCTTAAGCGGAACAGCGAGTTAGAGGCAAGACGGAAAGAGACTAGAAGGCTCTTTAATAGAGCAAAGAAGAAGAAAACGGCGGAGACCTGGCAGGCATATAAAGACAGCCAATGTCTCTATAAAAATATCATAAATAAGGTTAAACGTGCTTCTTGGAAAAAGTGGTGCTCAGAGACTAGCACACTGAGTGAGACAGCTAGATCCTTTAAGGTGTTAGCACATGGACCAAGGGGTGAGCTTAAGTTTGTCAAGAAGGCTGATGGTAGCTTTACTGACACCCTGGAGGAAACCCTGCGTCTACTGATGAGGAACAGTTTTCTCGATATTAGACCAGTAGGGGACTACGGTGTTAAAAACCTCCACCATACTGTGCTAAGGGCGACTGGAATACTACTGGGCAGGTGATCTCAGCGCAATAGGTGAGAGAGGCGATTCTGTCTTTTGAGCTTTTTAAAGCGCCTGGATTAGATAATATTACTCCAGCATTACCACAAAATTGCTTGGAAGAAATTATAGGGCCTCTGACGAGATTACTCATGGGCTGTGTTGCCCTAGGTTAAATATCTGACAGTTATTCTGGATGTTACTCTGGCGTGAGCACTTGAAAGATAGGTGTAAAATAAGTCATAGCAACGTTCTGGCATGCAGAGTTGCGATAGGCATAAGATGGAGTTTGGGTCAGATGAACTGGAATTATTCTCCCATCGTGGTACTGTGGTTAGTCTTTGCCTCAATCGTCTGGTGGAACAGAGCAAAGAAAGAAACAAGCAGAAGAGTGCTGGCGTGCAGGGGTTCGTCCTTGGAGGCATAACAGTTACAAGGAGGAGCACACCATGTGCGGCCATGAAGGGTATGTTGGGTTTTCCATCCTTGAGTCTTCAAATTAGGATAGAGGCAATGAAAACTGCATACCAACTAAGTTGTACCAGGCTGTGGAAGACAAGTAGCAAACATCATAAACAGCTATTTGGTGATTCACTGAAGGAGCTCTGTATAGATCTTCTAGATACGATACTGTCTCTTAAAAAGGAAAAAGGATATTACAAAATCCATACTCCTGCAAGAGAGGCATGGGCAGAGTGTAGTCCCAAAGATGGTGAAATAGGGTTCACGGATGGATCCAAGATGAAGGAAGGAGTGGGAGCAGGAATTAGTGGACCAAGACACCAAGACAGATTTCGTCTTAGCCTGGAAAAATACAACTCTGTTTTCCAGGCTGAGGTGCTCGCGATAAAACTATGTGCTGAGGAAATAATAGGGCCTTGCAAGAGGAGCAAGACTATCTGAAATTATCTCGGATAGTCAGGCAGCACTGAAGGATTTATGTAAGGCTAGTATCAGCTCTAGGCTGATGGCTGAACTATCGCTTCTCTAGCAGAGCTGGGTAAGTATAATTCAATCAACCTAACCTGAATTCCATGAGAGAGCTGACGCCTTAGCTAAACAAGGGTGTATAACTCAAAGACCGTTACTGAGGGCAGTGGGCCTCAAGAGAGACGCAAGAGGATCACGGCACATACAGACAGGTTGTGGAATGCGATTTTGAAGTGAAACAAATGCAAGGTACTGTGAGGTTACTCGGGAGACTTGTGAGGCAAAGAACTACTCTCCTTAAGTAGACCTCAATTCAGAGTTACTGTAGAGCTGGTCACAGGCCATGGGAATCTGAGGGGGTTCCAATACAAAATTGGAAGATTAGGTTCCCTCTGTGCAAGAGCTGCAAAGAGGACCAAGAGGAAATCAAAATCCACGTATTCTGTGAGTTGCTTGCAAGGAGAAAATGGTTTTGGCTGGCAGGTATGTACACCAGAGGATATCAGAAGATTTAGCATCAGGTGGGTACTTGGTTTCTGCAAAAAGGTAGGTATCCACTAATCTAGTCCTCTGGTAGGGATGGGAAAAGAGTACAAAGACTGCAGCTAAGTGCTCTACACCGATAAGGTCCCTCCGAGTTTTAGTAATAATAATTATTATTAAAATAATATTTGAAAGAAACCGTTTTAACATCAATTGCCATCCACTACAAGTTGAAAAAATGTATTCGAACTTGAGTGAATGATTGAAATCTATTTTATAAACGATTGAAAATTTGAACTATAGGGCTATATATAAGAATATATGTCAGATGGTTTACTTTATTATTATTCTTAATATCAAAAGTGTTATTTTGTTTAAATTTTGCTACGTTTATTTGTTTTTGTTTTATTATTTATAATAATAGAGATGGATAGCGAGGGAAAGGAATAAATAACTCACATAAAAAACATTGTTTCAAATAAACAGTAAATTCGGAAAACGTTAAACATTTTTTTAAAAATAAAACTTTGTGCCTTCAATACTGATGCACTTTGTGGCATCACTAATAATGCAAATAATCCGGCAGAGTACACGACTAATAAAAAAAAAAACATTCTCTAACGTAACCATAATAATAACGTAAAAAACATTCTCTAACGTAACCATAGTAAAAATGTAAAAACCATTCTCTAACGTAACCATAATAATAACGTAAAAACCATTCTCTAACGTAACCATAGTAAAAATGTAAAAACCATTCTCTAACGTAAGCATAATAATAACGTAAAAACCATTCTCTAACGTAACCATAGTAAAAATGTAAAAACCATTCTCTAACGTAACCATAGTCATAACGTAAAAACCATTCTCTAATGTATCCATAATAATAACGTAAAAACCATTCTCTAACGTAACCATAATAATAACGTAAAAACCATTCTCTAATGTATCCATAATAATAACGTAAAAACCATTCTCTAACGTAACCATAATAATAACGTAAAAACCATTCTCTAACGTAACCATAATAATAACGTAAAAACCATTCTCTAATGTATCCATAATAATAACGTAAAAACCATTCTCTAACGTAACCATAATAATAACGTAAAAACCATTCTCTAACGTAACCATAGTAAAAACGTAAAAACCATTCTCTAACGTCACCATAATAATAACGTAAAAATCATTCTCTAACGTAACCATAGTAAAAATGTAAGACCCATTCTCTAACGTAACCATAATAATAACGTAAAAACCATTCTCTAACGTAAACATAGTAAAAATGTAAAAACCATTCTCTAACGTAACCATAATAATAACGTAAAAACCATTCTCTAAGGAAACCATAGTAAAAATGTAAAAACCATTCTCTAACGTAACCATAGTAATAACGTAAAAACCATTCTCTAATGTATCCATAATAATAACGTAAAAACCATTCTCTAACGTAACCATAATAATAACGTAAAAACCATTCTCTAATGTATCCATAATAATAACGTAAAAACCATTCTCTAACGTAACCATAATAATAACGTAATTACAATTCTCTAACGTAACCATAATAATAACGTAAAAACCATTCTCTAACATAAAAACATGTTGAGTTTTAGTAGTTGTAAGTTGTAAGTTAAAGTTTGTAGTATCATCACTTACTGATTATGATAATGATGATGGCTTTGTCATTGAAACGCTCTGAGTTATTAAATGATTAATTTTGAGGTTTATGTACGTCTGTGATTAGTATTAACAAAACTCCCTAAGCTAAGGTCAAAGAATATTTGTACTAAAATTAGGTAAAAATGGTACATTTCTTAAACACTTTATTCCCTTTATTACATTTTTACTGACGAACAATATTGAATTGTTTACCTAGTGTTAGACGAAAACTAGCTCGGTCTGGACCGTAAACAGGAGGCAAAATAACATGATAGTACATATAGACCTCATATAGACATATATTAACTTTTAAAGTAATTAACATCTTCGGGTGTAGGTAATCTATTAGCTACTGTTTCCCTAATACCGTGTTAATTATACGAGATTACTCTTGGAGAACCAGCTGCAATTGCACTTCAACCATGAGTTACTTCGTCTTCCCTCACTTTTTCCAAAATATGGGGTGATACGGATAGTCTCCTCGTGGTACTCCCTGCGTAATCTAAACCATCTGTACAAGATATCGCCTGAATGGAATGAAAAGGCTGGTCAATTATCCAAGCAGGGAATCATCATCCCGAGCATCTGAGTTAACTACAGTCCTCCAGGTCCCTAATAAATATTCCCAACAAAAAATGGAATTACGTGCAACTGAGAGAACTCTCGGCAGGAAAATGGTCGGAGAGTCTGTGTCGGAGAGACCAATTGGTCATAACTTGCCCGGAGCTTTCAGATTGAAGTCTGGTCATGATTACCTTGCTGTGCACTTCCACTGCATCCATATGCTACCGACCCCGAAGTATCTGCTGTGTGGAGGTGAAGTTATGAATGCCAAACATGTTCATGATTGCACAACCCTGGACCGGCTCTACTGGTAAAGCGCGTTGGCAAATGGCTCAACTGTCAAGAATAGGCGTTGGCTAGTAAGTAATTCAGGATTTTTTCCAAAATACATCCCCTATATATGTATGCAGTAGTTACGTATGGTGTGGCCAAGGTACTGAGACGTTATGTGTTTCACTGTTGGTATGTGTCTCGATTTATGTACCAATCGTTGAAGAAGAGCCTCTTTGCGATACGATACTCTAGGAGAGCTACAAAGTTACGCGGTAAAGCTAAATCTCAAAGCAAATCTCTAGTATACCATAAATCATCTATGTTCTCCTGAATTTTAGATGATCATCTAACTATTAATTTTAGACGATTACTCGTGAAAAGTTCAAACACACCTCTGACTATTAATCCTAATTCCTATTTCCTGCGAACTATCCCTGATCATTAATTGTAGTGTCCAGATAGAAATTAGTAAACTGATGTACTTCCAAATTAAAAATTGAATAAATTATATAATGTTTTTAGAAAATCATAAATTTAGTCTTGATATCGTCTCCCAACCCATACATCTAACTCACTGATGACAACCGAAGTTTTTCTGCTTTTCAAAGATTATTACGGTATTATTTGCATAACAGCTACTTGTACATACATTAATTTTATACCTTTTTATATAGGCTAGTGACAGATCACCGACAATTTTGATTTTTTAAAATTGCCTGTGTTATGTCATTAGCCTATATAAAAAAATTAAGCAGTATTAGCAAGCATTAAACAAAAATAATAATTTATATACCTCTTAAATACAAATAAACAAGTGATGTAAAAAATTAAAGTCAATTTCTACTTATGTCAAAAACAAATATTTTAGTTAAATTTTATTAAACACATACAATTATATAAAAATATAAATAGCCATACATTTGACAGAATCGCAAAATTAGGTGGGAAAATATAAAGTCCAAATAATTAATATAATTAACTAATTTAATTTAATTTATGAATGAATATTAAAAAAACTGTATTAGAATCAAGGGTCGTCAACTACTGGCTCACAAAAGTCTATTTAAACATTATTGGATGAATAAAATGTATTTTATTACGATTAAAAATTTGCACAAGATATATGTATATATATATATATATATATATATATATATATATATATATATATATATATATATATATATATATATATATATATATATATAAGGAGAGTGTAATCTAATAGAAGGAATTGAAAAAAGAAATAAATATTTGAAAAGAATATAAAATAGTTTCATAGAACTATATAAATTAAAGTAAACATATTTTATGTTTAAACACACAAATAAATTAACATAATTGAAAGACTGGTAAACTATTGTTTCAATTTTCATCACCGTTATTATCCTAACTTGAAATATTTCACCTAAAACGGATGAATGAACAAAACTGATTGGGTATTTTTAGAAGGAATTTAACAAGTGCAATCAAAGTGCAGGGTATAAAACAGTGCTTTTATAGCCATTGAAAAGGAAGTCAATTTTCCCCGTCATTGACTCTTTCTTCCAACCCCCAAGAGCATTTAAATCTCCGACTATTTGAAGGACATTTATTTTCCTGCTTGCAAATAAGATTAGAATTACATTGCTTTTTTCCCCTAATCATAGATCGTAAATTTCAAAACTAGAATTATAAGGATGCTATGTAACGTAAATAATTTTTATATAAATAAATTTTTATTCAAAAAAATTGTGGTATATATTTATAAAAATGAAGCATACCTTAAGCAAAATCATTAGACAGAAGAGATTATTTTAAATAAACAATAATAATCCCTTGCATCAAAATTGTTACACAACCTTCATGTACATTTCGCTAACACAGTTACCATCATCAGAAAATTGCAAATGAATAAGCTACTGAAGCTAGTTCATCTCTAACCTTCTGATGATGCTTGTTGTGTTAGCTAAATATACATAAAGTTTGTGTCAGAGGCTCAGCTATAATTTCAATTCGGGGAGGCAAGGCCATCAACAAAAAGGGGTACATTAACTCGGTTGTAATATTTTTCTAAATCAGTCAAGTTACTTCAATGCATCTTTTGTTCTACTTTAGGCCGCAAATTCAACAACTGTTTTAAGGGCTATTTCTGAAGCTTTTATTATCGATGCAATTAAATATTATTAACATTTTAATTTGCTAATTAACTAGTACGCCTAATACTCCAGCCACAAATAAAATTAAAAAATATATTAATAACGCTTATTTATTTGTAAATCTTGGTAGTTAAACTTATATACAGCCCTTCGCACTATACCTTTTCAAATAAAAGTTTTCGAATTCCTTTTTCTTTATAGACCCCTCCTTTAGATTTGCAATTTTTAGCAAGGGATTGTAGATGTTTATTGGGTATAATTTATAAATTATTTTCAAAAAGACTTCTTTATTTTTCGCGAAGTGATATTTATTTTTAATACAAGTCATTTCATCTTTGTAATACACAACCAAACAATATCAGGAACTATTTAAAACATCTTATCGTCTTGCTCTTATCGTAAGCTGACAGTTTGAAAATTACGTGAAAAACGATAAAAGCATTGTGGCGCCCCGTTGAGAAAGTAATAGATTTCCATTTCTTTAAGTACGATGCGGCGAAAGAGGGCAATCAATTGTCCTTAAAGAGTGATGTCACAAAAGGTAGAGAACAATCGACCAGGCTATTCGGATCATTTTTTTGCTTGGGGTTGATTTAGGGAGTTTATAAATCTGTAGTTCGCACGCGGTAACCGTTTTCACAACGTTAAAAAATAACCATGGGGTAACTATATATTTTTAGATTATAAATTTAGATTTTTAGTTTGAATTAAACTATATAATTTTATAACAATACAGGGTAGTTTAAAAGGACTTTACAACTTTGAAACTTCATAGAAATTTATTGAAGAAATATATATTTTGTTTTCAGTCGACAATTAAATACTTTTTATTCATTAATTCAAGTTCAAATACATTTTTTTAAACTTGTAGTAGGTGAAACTTTATGTTAATAAAATTTTTTAAAAATAATAATTCATTAATTAAATTTAAGTAATATAATTAATGTTTTAGTCAATAGGCTATATCTTCCTATTTTGCCAATTAATATTGTGATTCTATCATATGTATATACATATTTATATTAATTGTAAATTATTTAATAAAAAGTAACTAAATTAATTTGTTAATTTAAGTAGGAGTTGACTTAAATTTTTTTCATACTTCTTGTTTTTAGAGCTGGTTTTATTGTTAGTTTATAGGGAACTACATTAAGTATTTTCATCTTAAACTAAAGATATTCTATGTGAATTTCTTTAGATACCCTGCACATAAACCGCCCGTAGTCCGATTATAACCAAAAAACGTGTAGCATTAGAGGCTTAACTTCCTCAACAGCGGTGTAAATAATTTCTCTAGGCTCAGATAAAAAAGCCGGTAAAGCAGGTACTTACAGGATATACTTGAAGAATCTCAAAAAAAGAATCAGGAGATGTCGAGGCATGCAATTGGCACATACGGTCAGTCCTTTGATATAGCAAGCGGTTATTGAGAAAATCCCGGATTTCAGCCATGTAGTGTTGTAGTGCACCATCTTGCTTTAAGTAAACATTTCTTACTTGGTCATCATCTCCGGTCTGTTGTATTAAAAGGTCCCGAGCATACCTCGGACACACTGTCCCGTTGATGGTTCTTTTTTGAATAGAACTTTGGTCTTACTACTCTTATCTGGTTAACTTTAGCGCTCTCACGAACATATAATTTTTCATGTGGGATTTCATTGCCCCAAATCCTACAGTTATTACCTTGCCACTTTGGCTCGACACTAAAGATCTTGACTAAGAAGTGTTCGTCCTCATCTACAAAGACGATTGAATATTACGCAAGAACGTTCTTGAGGTAAATCCTATCATTATCTTTTAATACTTGTAAATTCGACAATTTATACTGTTTCAAATGCAAACGGATTTCAACACACGCAAAACAGTCATCTGTGGAACCTGCTGCTCGCAATCTGAAGCACTCCGCATCGATTTCGTAGAGCTGTGACAAAACTTTATCTCACTAGCGTCAGATGTACTTGGATAATTTCATATGTCCTACGAGCATCCTGTTTCTAACATTATGCCACACGTAAATACTCTTCCAAGTCGGAACATCTTTATCATACTTTTATAACTGTATGAAGCAACTGTGGCGTAATGTTTATTTTTAAATAAATAAAACCTCTAAACCACAAGTAACATTTATTTAAACCTTATGTACATTTCGATTGCCCAGCAATCATCTTCAGAGGTATTTAAAAAATACAACTCAGTTGTATTACAAATACAGTTGTATTTTTTAAATACCTCTGAAGATGATTGCTGGGCAATCGAAATGTACATAAAGTTTAAATAAATGTTACTTGTGGTTTAGAGGTTTTATTTATTTAAAAATTTATCGTACTTGGTACGGGCACCACATCGCACTGTTGTGAACAGACTTTGATTCCTCAATCCAAAACACACATTCAGCACGTTCTTGCCGTAGTTATCGCCACTAACGATAGAATTCGCTACGGTGAGTAAATAAGCAAGTCAGAACTTTCTATCGTGTTTTCCTAGAAAATAACACTAAATCCAGCTGTGTACCTTAAGTTTATATATTATTAAGTTTATAAGTTACAATAAGTTTATATTATTATTATTAGTTGTAAAGTCCTTTTTGAGTCACCCGATATTTGATATTTACTATTTATATAGACATTAATTTTTTTCTTGTTGAAGTGGTCTCGTAGAACTGCATTTAATTGCTAACGTAAACATTTTGTGTTCGATTCCCAGTAGCAAAGAATTTCTGTGGGTTTTTAGCCGTTCTCTAGGTCACACGCAACTCATAAACGGCTAGGGTGAAGTCACGAATATAACGTCCAGCCGTTAGGTAAGGCTGAGATAGGATAACGGGTCAGGTAGAACTTCCAGATGATGCTAAAGAGACAGAAAATCTCTGGTTGTCCGAAAGTTTCTAGTGGTCCTGATAAGTACAGGAAAAGAGAATGAATTCTTGTCTCGTCCCAAGGACGGACTTGTCACCAGTTCTGCCTTACTGTAAGATTTTCAAGGTCTTCAATTATGAAACAATGGAACATATTAGGAAATAACTAAATTAATACGAAGTAATTCATATATTTTATGAAACAATGAAACCTATTAGGATATAATGATAAGTATTATGAAATAGTAAAACATAATGGGATATATTAAATAATAATAAAACCTATTAGGGTGTAATGGTACGTATTATGAAATAATAAAACATAATGGGATATATTAAGAAATAATGAAACCTATTAAGGTGTAATGATACGTATTATGAAATAGTACAACATAATGGGATATATTAGGAAATAACGAAACCTGTAGGGTGTAATGGTACGTATTATAAAATAGTAAAACATATTGGGATATATTATGAAATAATGAAACCTATTAGGGTGTAATGATACGCAATTTGAAATAGTACAACATAATTGGTTATATTAGGAAATAACGAAAACCTGTAGGGTGAAATGGAAAATATTATAAAATAGTAAAACATAATGAGATATATTAGGAAATAATGACACCTATTAAGGTGTAATGATACGTATTATGAAATAGTAAAACATAATGGGATATATTAAATAATAATAAAACCTATTAGGGTGTAATGGTACGTATTATGAAATAGTAAAACATAATGGGATATATTAAGAAATAATGAAACCTATTAAGGTGTAATGATACGCATTATGAAATAGTACAACATAATGGGATATATTAGGAAATAACGAAACCTGTAGGGTGTAAAGATACGCATTATGAAATAGTACAACATAATGGGTTATATTAGAAAATAATGAAAGCTATTAGGGTGAAACAATATGTGTTATCAAATAGTAGAACATAATGGGATATATTAGGAAATAATGAAACCTGTAGGATGTAATGATACGCATTATGAAATAGTACAACATAATTGGTTATATTAGGAAATAACGAAACCTGTAGGGTGAAATGGAAAATATTATAAAATAGTAAAACATAATGAGATATATTATGAAATAATGAAACCTATTAGGGTATAATGATACGCAATTTGAAATAGTACAACATAATTGGTTATATTAGGAAATAACGAAACCTGTAGGGTGAAATGGAAAATATTATAAAATAGTAAAACATAATGAGATATATTAGGAAATAATGAAACCTATTAAGGTGTAATGATACGTATTATGAAATAGTAAAACATAATGGGATATATTAAATAATAATAAAACCTATTAGGGTGTAATGGTACGTATTATGAAATAGTAAAACATAATGGGATATATTAAGAAATTATGAAACCTATTAAGGTGTAATGATACGCATTATGAAATAGTACAACATAATGGGATATATTAGGAAATAACGAAACCTGTAGGGTGTAATGATACGCATTATGAAATAGTACAACATAATGGGTTATATTAGAAAATAATGAAAGCTATTAGGGTGAAACAATATGTGTTATGAAATAGTAGAACATAATGGGATATATTAGGAAATAATGAAACCTGTAGGGTGTAATGATACGCATTATGAAATAGTACAACATAATGGGATATATTAGGAAATAACGAAACCTGTAGGGTGTAATGATACGCATTATGAAATAGTACAACATAATGGGATATATTAGGAAATAACGAAACCTGTAGGGTGTAATGATACGCATTATGAAATAGTACAACATAATGGGATATATTAGGAAATAACGAAACCTGTAGGGTGTAATGATACGCATTATGAAATAGTACAACATAATGGGATATATTAGGAAATAACGAAACCTGTAGGGTGTAATGATACGCATTATGAAATAGTACAACATAATGGGATATATTAGGAAATAACGAAACCTGTAGGGTGTAATGATACGCATTATGAAATAGTACAACATAATGGGTTATATTAGAAAATAATGAAAGCTATTAGGGTGAAACAATACGTGTTATGAAATAGTAGAACATAATGGGATATATTAGGAAATAATGAAACCTGTAGGGTGTAATGATACGCATTATGAAATAGTACAACATAATGGGATATATTAGGAAATAACGAAACCTGTAGGGTGTAATGATACGCATTATGAAATAGTAGAACATAATGGGATATATTAGGAAATAACGAAACCTGTAGGGTGTAATGATACGCATTTTGAAATAGTACAACATAATGGGATATATTAGGAAATAACGAAACCTGTAGGGTGTAATGATACGCATTATGAAATAGTACAACATAATGGGTTATATTAGAAAATAATGAAAGCTATTAGGGTGAAACAATATGTGTTATGAAATAGTAGAACATAATGGGATATATTAGGAAATAATGAAACCTGTAGGGTGTAATGATACGCATTATGAAATAGTACAACATAATGGGATATATTAGGAAATAACGAAACCTGTAGGGTGTAATGGTACGTATTATAAAATAGTAAAACGTAATGGGATATATTATGAAATAATGAAACCTATTATGGTGTAATGATACGCAATTTGAAATAGTACAACATAATTGGTTATATTAGGAAATAACGAAACCTGTAGGGTGAAATGGAAAATATTATAAAATAGTAAAACATAATGAGATATATTAGGAAATAATGAAACCTATTAAGGTGTAATGATACGTATTATGAAATAGTAAAACATAATGGGATATATTAAATAATAATAAAACCTATTAGGGTGTAATGGTACGTATTATGAAATAGTAAAACATAATGGGATATATTAAGAAATAATGAAACCTATTAAGGTGTAATGATACGCATTATGAAATAGTACAACATAATGGGATATATTAGGAAATAACGAAACCTGTAGGGTGTAATGATACGCATTATGAAATAGTACAACATAATGGGTTATATTAGAAAATAATGAAAGCTATTAGGGTGAAACAATATGTGTTATGAAATAGTAGAACATAATGGGATATATTAGGAAATAATGAAACCTGTAGGGTGTAATGATACGCATTATGAAATAGTACAACATAATGGGATATATTAGGAAATAACGAAACCTGTAGGGTGTAATGATACGCATTATGAAATAGTACAACATAATGGGATATATTAGGAAATAACGAAACCTGTAGGGTGTAATGATACGCATTATGAAATAGTACAACATAATGGGTTATATTAGAAAATAATGAAAGCTATTAGGGTGAAACAATACGTGTCATGAAATAGTAGAACATAATGGGATATATTAGGAAATAATTGAACATATTAGCAAATAATAGAATGTATTATGGTATATTGAAACGCATTTATAATATAAAGAATCATACCATGAAATAATGGAGATATTTTAAAATATTTTTTTGTAATAGGAAGTAATTAAACATAATTGGAAGATATAAAATACTTTATGTTAGTAATAAATGGAAAATATTGTGAATAGCGGAACACAGTAAGAGTTAGATTAGAATTTTAGTGATATTGATTTATTCAATACTTTTACGGTAAGTTAAGGTTAATTCTTAAAAAAAGAATACCTCTATGTTAAACATAATATGATAGTATCATAATTTATACCTTATCTAAACAATATAAAAGTTTATACAATATAAAACTCATAAAACCAATATTTATTAACGAACTTTTAAATTTATTACTTTAATTAACTACTATGTAGTATTTAAATAATAAAAATTATTCAATAATAAATTACCATATCTCTACGAAAATGCTCTGGTATTGTAAACGGAATTTTATGATAACACAAAATATTCGAAAGAGTAAACAAGCAACCAACATGCAGATGAAACTGCTGTCAAGTCAAATCATATTTCGTTACATGTTTCGTAGAGCATTACGTACGCGGATCAATCCCTTGTTTTATTAAAACCCTCACTAAGCCACTAAAATATCTTATACAAAGTTACAACATAATAAAATGTGCCTGTTTTGGTATCGAGGGATTCAAATTTAAACTGGTTCTACTATATATATACACTTCCTCTAATGGTTGTATAATTATTCAAGCGTCAAAAAACTAAAGTCTTTTAAAGACTTTTAAATATGTTGCATTATACTAAGTATTTCATATTGTGCATCAGTTTGCTAAAGGTTATCAGGTAATTTAAAATTATTTTTGTGGTTTTACAGCTTCAATTCCAGTACGACGATACCTTGTGCCTAGTTGTAAAAACTCGGATATATTATAAACGATGAAATCTTATTTAAAACTGAACGACCATTTCATAAATAACGAGTAATAAAAAACAAACTTTTTTGAAGTAAATTGCTACTTAGGTCATAAAAAAACATTTTTATTTTAGTTACTTTTTTATCAAACAATTACAATTAATATAAATAAAGTAACATAATCTATGGGTTAAAACATTTGTTCTACCCCGTAGCCTATAACATAAAATCAGCTGTTTTATGAAATCACATGTTATCACTTATTTTAAGCCAAATTGAACGATAACTGTATTGCATAACTTGCCCCTTTTGTGAAAAGTTTTTCTCTCAAATAAAAACTAATACATTATTTGAAACCATTTTAAGTTGTTAACATCAAGTGCCATCCACTACAAGTTTAAGAAAAAATGTATTTGAACTTGAGTGGATGAATAAAAAGTATTTCAATAACGATTGAAAATTTGAACAATATATATATATATATATATATATATATATATATATATATATATATATATATATATATATATATACAAGGAGAGTGTGAAGTAGTAGGAGGAATCGAAAAAAGGGTAATATCATTCAAAGGGTTTTATTCTGTTCTCGACTCTTTACCAAAGCTGTATTCTTTTGTTAACATACCATATCGTTGGAAATGCTTAGTTTGACATTGAAACAGGACTGTGACAAAGAAACTCTCTGATGTATTTGTTTTAAATAAGTTTGGATACATATTTATTGGCACGTTAAAGATGGTAATTCGAGCATCCAGTTTCGGGTAAAATTTATAAGCGGTGTGAAACTAGTTATAATTACAAATTCATAGAATCTTGCCCCCCCTTTTTAAACTCGCTTTGGTTGTAGTAAAAAAATCAGGAATATAAAAAGTGGTGAATTGGTCTTGGCAAAATTTAAATTTTAAATTTGTTTTCTATTAGGTATGATAATATATTTCGTTTCCACACCTAAATCAACAGATGTTTAAATTTACACAACTTTGGAAAATATCTGTAAAATGGCTTTGTCTATCTACAAAAGATACTTTTAATCGTGACTCTAAAACTCCTTATAACACATCTTGACAAAAAAAAAAAAAAAAAAAAAATACTAAAACACTTAAACATAGTTTATGTTACACTTGCCTATAGTAGCACTTACTACTTAGTAAGTACTTCTATAGGTAGGCCTATGTGTAACATAGCTTCGAATGCCTTAATAATAAAAACTACTAGTTGAAATTAAGTTAGAATCAAATAATATTAAAAATTTTATAAAAAATTGAAGGGTACCTACGTATTATACAGAAGCCACTAATATAGGTACGTAGTAATGTTGTACAAAATTACAAGCAAATCTACTCTGACTAGATAGGCTACTTCATAGTCACATTTTAATATAGGTACATAGTAATTAATAAAATTACAACCAAATCTATCTTAACTGGATTCTTTTAAGGTATATTAATGTCTAGGCGTATTCCAGTGCGCTGTTGCTACTGTGCACCCAAAATGGTAGTCCCAACTAAAATGTGAATAAATAAACCTAAGATAACCTAACTTTAGCGTTTTCCGCAGTTAATTTGCTTGTTGGTTCAAGTTAATTTATTTGCCGATGTAATATCCCGTCATGATAGATTTGATTGTATTTTTATACAACATTACTACTTACCTGTATTAGTGGCCTCCGTATAATACGTAAGTACCAATTGAAGTTATACCAGGTATTAAATTATATTCAAACATACCTAATCTGAAGGGAAAACCGTCCCTACTCTTCGACCTATATTCCTCCAGTATAATATTTTCAGTTCGTTCTCCCGTTCATCCTAGTTATCCTACATCTGACTGGCTCAGTTCTTTAGGTATCTGCCTTAAGGTCTTGTCTCCCTTATTTACGACTTACCGATTAACAATTAGTTTACAATTATACTGGTTTGTGGATTAAGAAATTCCAGTACTCTCTAGTAAACAGTTGGGATATATAGTATTCAGTTTAATCACCCTGTCTGGGGGTATATTCAATTCCCATCTGTATTTTTACGGATTAAAATTGATGAAAACCCAAACCCATTAAAATACAATTATAACTTCCATTATTCTCAATTATTGCGTTCCATTAATTTCAAATATGTTCCATTATTTCCTAATGTGTTCTATAATTTCCTAGTATGTTCCATTATTTCCTAACGTGTTCCATTATTTCCTTTCATGCTCGATTATTTCTTAATGTGTTCCATTATTTCCTATTATGTTTCATTACTTTTTGAATGCTGCATTATTTCTTAATATGTTCCTTTATTTTTTTAACAAACTCCAGGCATTTTCAAAATGATCTTTCTAAGGTTATTTATACCGACGTACTTCGAATAAAGTAGTGAAAATACCAGTCTATTAAATAAATGTAGAGATCATCACACAGCTTAATTCACAGCTTTAAATTCGTTCAGGAAGATTTTTCCCAACACTATTAGCTTAAAACACAGGAAGTCATTATATACTTCGAAGCCACCGTTTGAGCTGCATCTGTATTATAGGAGATATTGGGTGATATTGATTGAACCCAGTTGCTAATGTGTCAACATATGCTTCATAACTTTAAACTCCTTCAAGTTAACTTATGTTTCATTCGATTTACCTTTCTGTGACATTCACTCCAGTTAGATTGTAATGATATGATGAGAAATTTAGCAAATACGACATAGTTTCATCAGAGATAGAACTTATAATTAAGAGGCGCCTTTCTTATTGCAATTTCGGTTCGTAGATTTACCAGAGAAATAACGAAACCACTATTGAGCCCTAGTGAGCCCTTATCTATAACTTGACTCACCATCTCTAAAGAGGTATATGCTGTAAGTAAATAAATACATAAAACCACGAAAGTCGTTTTCCTCTCCCACATTTCTCTCCTTGCCTCTAGACTCACCGCTCACATCTGCAAGTCCTTATCGATCAGTTTTTACTTATCATTTGACATAACACTGCCATATGTTAGTCGTGTCACCACCGCGAATTCATTTTGTCACAGTTCGTTATCTATTTGTAGCCCGATAAAGGATACTTCAAACACACTAAAATTTCAACTACTATACTCACGCATGGTATATCTGGGCTTTGTTTGATTTTAAAATATCAGAAATATCCAAATTCAAGTCACTATTGACTTTAATGTATGTATTGAAGCCTCCAAAGCAATGTTGATACAGTTTTTAATGAGTGTTGAGTATTATCAATTGTGTCTTTTTTTTTAACTTAATTCTTTTTCCTCCACAAAACTTTCTCTTACACGCGAGGGAAAGTACACGAATTATAGGTGCACCATTATGGTGTTCCTATATTTATTTGCAAATTGATTGTTATATCTGTGATTTTAGACAATGACAAAAGTCTGTGATAATTATACAAAAATCCCATTCCGTTATATATAGTAGAATATCAAATAGGTTTTCCTGTTAGAATTATTTTTATGATTAAATAATATACACTAATTACAGGAATAATTTATTGAATAATACACTCAAAGCTTTTCGTTGGTTGACATTACCAACATCCTCAGGAATTACAATACTAATTACAAAGAACTATAGAGTACTTTTGTCATTATTAGTATTGTAATTCCTGAGGATGTTGCTAATGTCAACCAACGAAAAGCTTTGAGTGCATTAGTCAATAAATTATACCTGTAATTAGTGTATATTATTTAATCTTAAATATATATATATATATTATATATATATATATATATATATATATATATATGTGTGTGTGTGTGTGTGTGTGTGTGTGTGTGTGTGTGTGTGTGTGTGTGTATGTGTCTAGAGAGAGAGAGAGAAACAGCTGTGTGGTAGTAATATGATTAAGCGATGTTGTTTTCTTGTTAAATATTTACTTAATACATACGTATGTTTGAGTAGAGTATTCTACCTTTCCCAACGTTTCAATATTCTCCTCTGTTGACGCATTTCGGACTAATTCCATTTTCAAAACTTAAATCGTACTTCTAAAAGAGTACGATTTAGGTTTAGAAAAAAAAGCGTCAACAAAGGAGGATATTAAAACGTTAGGAATGACAGAAAACGGTACTCAAACATATTGCAACATTCCTAACAAAAATGAAAATGGGTATAATAATAATTTTAATACATACGTTTCCACAAACAATGTAAAACCGCCTTTTAAAAGACTCCTTCCTACCAAGACAGTGTCTGCATCTCCGGTACATGTAGCCTAAGTTACAACAAAGTTCGATTTTCAGCCGCGCAGCGTTGACCTACATTACGCTGTTGTCAAATTTACCAATGCTAATTTGACTCAGCGTTGTTGAATCGACTACTCTGTAAATTGGATTTCTTCGGTTTATTTTCTATTTGTTTATCAATTCATTTTCAATTCACTTTATCTTTATGAATTTCTAAATTCTCATACAATTTTCAAATCTTCATTTATTATTTTTATTAAATTCGTACTTGTTGAATTTGGTTAATCGAATATTTTCAATGCAATGTTTAGAAATTAGTTTTATAAATATGGGAGTTTTATAGACATTCAAATATTTTTCATAAGTAAGTTTTAATTTCTTCTTAGTTTAATCTACAAAGTATTTATGTCATGTTGTGCATTTTATAATCTATATACTGTGTATTATTGTACTTTATGTATGTTATTTACATTATATAAAATGTTTCAAAATATTTTGTTGGTTGTACATGTAAATTAAATATATATATATATATATATACAGTCGTATAATGATGAAATAGCGAGATTACTGTTACCTAGAATATAATTAAGAATGTACCCCCTTTAAAAGGGATTTTGATAAATAATCCTCCTCAGGCCGTGGACAGTGTGCGTACTTGCAATAAATAAATGTATATATGTATATGTATATATACAGTCGTATAATGATGAAATAGCGAGATTACTGTTACCTAGAATATAATTAAGAATGTACCCCCTTTAAAAGGGATTTTGATAAATAATCCTCCTCAGGCCGTGGACAGTGTGCGTACTTGCAATAAATAAATTTATATATGTATATGTATATATACAGTCGTATAATGATGAAATAGCGAGCTTATTGTTACCTAGAATATAATTAAGAATGTACCCCCTTTAAAAGGAATTTTGATAAATAATCCTCCTCAGGCCGTGGACAGTGTGCGTACTTGCAATAAATAAATTTATATATGTATATATACAGTCGTATAATGATGAAATAGCGAGATTATTGTTACCTAGAATATAATTAAGAATGTACCCCCTTTAAAAGGAATTTTGATAAATAATCCTCCTCAGGCCGTGGACAGTGTGCGTACTTACAATAAATAAATTTATATATGTATATGTATATATACAGTCGTTTAATGATGAAATAGCGAGCTTATTGTTACCTAGAATATAATTAAGAATGTACCCCCTTTAAAAGGAATTTTGATAAATAATCCTCCTCAGGCCGTGGACAGTGTGCGTACTTGCAATAAATAAATTTATATATGTATATATACAGTCGTATAATGATGAAATAGCGAGATTATTGTTACCTAGAATATAATTAAGAATGTACCCCCTTTAAAAGGAATTTTGATAAATAATCCTCCTCAGGCCGTGGACAGTGTGCGTACTTGCAATAAATAAATGTATATATGTATATGTATATATACAGTCGTATAATGATGAAATAGCGAGATTATTGTTACCTAGAATATAATTAAGAATGTACCCCCTTTAAAAGGAATTTTGATAAATAATCCTCCTCAGGCCGTGGACAGTGTGCGTACTTACAATAAATAAATTTATATATGTACATACAAAATTAAAAGATTTATAATGTTTAGTAATGTGGTCTATATACTGACTAAGTTACCTCTGGTGTTAGCTGGTTTCCTTCGGAAGCGCCAGACCTATCGTAAGTCACCCCGTAGTCACCTGCTAAACAGGCTTCCCTTCCCTGCTACCTTTAGGACATCTTTTGGTTTGACTCTTGCTTTACGGTTCTTATCTTGATTTTTAATTTTAAAATGGATCGGAAAATTCAGGTTTC
>JBAIZL010000004.1:145664731-145677231 GCA_036971475.1 Prosapia bicincta | reverse complement strand
TAATTTTTTGTTTAAAATCTTAAATTTTGACGGTTTCATTTCATCACTATAATTGTAATATTATGATAAATTTACTTAAACATACAACGCATTTTGATTCAAAATTGGTTTTCTCACTTAACAGTTATTGTAAATATCCAGTACATTTTCTTATTCAGAATTTAGTTTTCTTTCAAAATATATCAATAAACATAAGTATTTGTTAAAGAGTCCTTATGTTATGACAACGTATCTAAAGTCTTGTATTTTTTTCAAAAAATGAATTTGTTAAATCTTAAAATATTATTTAAAATTATTTATTTCAATAATGTTACAATTAAAACCAATAGAACTTAAGTAAATACATTATACTTAACTACGATGTTTACGTTTTTAAAATAAAATATTGTTCAGTAATTTTTTTTGTAATAATAAAATGACCTGGCCGAATCCACCGTGTGCGACCCCTCATGTTTTATTTTTCACGCGATCTCTGCCGGGTTAAAAAAATGTATTTGAACTTGAATGGATGAATCGAAATGTATTCGTTATTATTGTCTTAACGAATAAAAATTTGAACCAGGTATATAAATATATATAGAACAAGTGTGAACTAATAGTAGTAATTGAAAAAAGAAATTATGAATGTATGTTAGTTTAAAAATTCAAAAAAAACCTATTTTTGAGACAAGGTGACCTAATTAAAAGGTTTGTAGTTTCTATAGCTTGGCATGTTCTGCAAAGAGTCGGATTATTTTCTAATTGCAGACCAATTAGTGGGTTGCATTCCCTGAACTGATTGTCAAAGAAACCCGCCACTTGCAGGTCGATACCTTCCAAGCCGCTCGTTTAAATTAATTGAGCTGCACGTACACAGTTTCTTATCACATTTGAGGTCAGGCTGGAGGTGTGTTAAAGACGGCATTGTTCTGTAGCCCTTTAAAACACGTTGGCTGCGGAAGGCCTCTAGCGTGAAGTTCATAAAGTGCTGAAATTTTATTAAACTTGTTATCTTGGTTATGCTTTAGATATAAAAGTTTTATGACAATAAAAATTAATTTTAAGGCTTGAAAATGGAAAAAATACTAGGCTGCCATTTTGTCTCCCATCGGTGACGGCAGCAATTTGCCATGATTATCGGTATTTTATTTTGTATGTTATGCATGTAATTCACATTTGTAACTGTAATAAATAATAAATAATATTCACTGAAATAATAAATAAACATTATTTCGTGAAATAAAAACTACAAATTGGCGTTTAAATATTTAATAAAATTATATACAAATTTTTGCGATACCGTATAAATCAGTAGGCCTATGAGTGTTTTCAGTTTAGACACTCTTTCCAGTTATTTATTCTTGACAATGGTGTGAGATTTGGTTTAGCAAACCAATCCCATGCATAAATATCTTTCACAATATTCTCCAAAAATATGTCATCAGGTAGTAGTCTGAAACAGTTGTACGGTCAATTTTCTCCCGGGAATGGAACGACAAATTTATTTTCCTTTGAACACAGAAAGTTGCGAAGGTCTAATGTACTAGTTGTCCATTGAGGATTATCTATTTTTTCCTCCAAATCAGAATCAGACAGTTCCTCGCGATCGTAATCGACTTCCTCTGTAGCTGGATCCAGGTCATTGTCATGGGGGTCGTCGTCGCATGCCTCAGACTCAGCGTACTCAGAAGCCCCATTTGTAGGGTCCCTAGTACACTCTACTGATTCATTGGTATTAAATAAACAGTCCTTCGAAGTCTCTGGCACACATTACATGTCACGAACCATGTCACTCACAGCCACGGGCATGCACTAAATTCTCACTAACACTACTGACACAAAAATCGCAGTTATTCTTAACTAAACTAAAACAAACATCCGACATACGTCATCTTAACACTAAACACTCAACTAAGTATCTTGTAAAACGCTAGGGTAGATATCCAACATATCCGAATAAAATGCTAACTGTCTCCGATCGGAGACTCATCCACTGGCGCTGGACCAGATCGGAAACGGCCGCAGTGAACGTGATAAAACCTTTACTTCAGGAACCTTGACGTAACATTTTTTATTTCTAAGACACTTCTCTTGGAGGAAAATGTTCATAAAGTTGATGACATTATGAAAAATGGCGCTTCTTCTTTTAGTTAATCTTTAAAATATGTTTTTGGTTTTTTTCAATACAGAAACCAATTTGACTTTAGTGATGAAGAAATTGTACTTACGTGGATGCTTGGCGTTAATAACCAAGGATTATATCGGAGCATTGATGCTAATAACTGTAGAGCTAAAACCCAGATGGTTATAATAACCGAGGATTACATCAGATACATATAATAAATGTAAACGTATAACCCGGATGGTTATAATAATCGAGGATTACATCAGATGCATATAATAAATGTAAACGTATAACCCGGATGGTTATAATAACCGAAGAATACATTAGATGCACATAATAACTCTAGAAGTATAACCCGGATGGTTATAATAACCGAGGATAACATCGGATACATATAATAAATGTATAACCAGGATGGTTATAATAAACGAAGAATACATTAGATGCACATAATAACTCTAGAAGTATAACCAGGACGGTTATAAAAACCGAGGATTACATCAGATACATATAATAAATGTAAAAGTATAACCAGGATGGTTATAATAACCAAAGAATACATTAGATGCACATAATAACTCTAGACGTATAACCCGGATGGTTATAATATCCGAGGATAACATCGGATACATATAATAAATGTATAACCAGGATGGTTATAATAACCGAAGAATATATTAGATGCACATAATAACTCTAGAAGTATAACCAGGATGGTTATAAAAACCGAGGATTACATAAGATACATATAATAAATGTAAAAGTATAACCCGGATGGTTATAATAACCGAAGAATACATTAGATGCACATAATAACTCTAGACGTATAATCCGGATGGTTATAATAACCGAATAATTCATTAGATGCACGTAATAACTCTAGAAGTATAACCCGGATGGTTATAATAACCGCGGATTACAACAGATACATATAATAAATGTAAAAGTATAACCCGGATGGTTATGTTAACCGAGGATTACATCGGATACATATAATAAATGTAAAAGTATAACCCGAATGGTTATAATAACCGAAGAATACATTAAATGCACATAATAACTCTAGAAGTATAACCCGGATGGTAATAATAATCGAGGATTACATCAGATACATATAATAAATGTAAAAGCATAACCCGGATGGTTATAATAATCGAGGATTACATCAGATACATATAATAAATGTAAAATTATAACATGGATGGTTATAATAACCGAAGAATACATTAGATGCACATAATAACTCTAGAAGTATAACCCGGATTGTTATAATAACCGAAGAATACATCAGATACATATAATAAATGTAAAATTATAACCCGGATGGTTATAATAACCGAAGAATACATTAGATGCACATAATAACTCTAGAAGTATAACCCGGATGGTTATAATAACCGAAGAATACATTAGATGCACATAATAACTCTAGAAGTATATCCCGGATGGTAATAATAACCGAAGAATACATTAGATGCACATAATAACTCTAGAAGTATAACCTGGATGGTTATAATGACCGAAGAATACATTAGATGCACAAAATAACTCTAGAAGTATAACCCGGATGGTTATAATAACCGAAGAATACATTAGATGCACATAATAACTCTAGAAGTATAACCCGGATGGTTATAATAACCGAAGAATACATTAGATGTACATAATAACTCTAGAAGTATAACCCGGATGGTTATAATAACCGAAGAATACATTAGATGCACATAATAACTCTAGAAGTATAACCGAAGAATACATTAGATGCACATAATAACTCTAGAAGTATAACCCGGATGGTAATAATAATCGAGGATTACATCAGATACATATAATAAATGTAAAAGCATAACCCGGATGGTTATAATAATCGAGGATTACATCAGATACATATAATAACAGTAGAAGTATAACCCGAATGGTTATAATAACCGAAGATTACATCAGACTCATATAACAGTTGTAGAAGTATAACTCGGTTGGTTATAATAACCGTGGCTTACACGAGTATTATTTGTGCCCCAGTTTTCGCATAGGCAATACAGAAAAGTCACTTTACGCATTCTACAAACAAGATACAATAGTACTCACAAACATAAACATGTTAACTAATCTTGCTGAACGCATCACATCCACAAACCGAAACTACACAAACATAAACACGTTAAAAAATCTTGCTGAACGCATCACCTCCACAAACCGAAACTACACAAACATAAACACGTTAACAAATCTTGCTGAACGCATCACATCCACAAACCGAAACTACACAAACATAAACACGTTAACAAATCTTGCTGAACGTATCACATCCACAAACTGAAACTACACAAACATAAACACGTTAACAAATCTTGCTGAACGCATCACATCCACAAACCGAAACTACACAAACATAAACACGTTAACAAATCTTGCTGAACGCATCACATCCACAAACCGAAACTACACAAACATAAACACGTTAACAAATCTTGCTGAACGCATCACATCCACAAACCGAAACTACACAATCATAAACACGTTAACAAATCTTGCTGAACGTATCACATCCACAAACTGAAACTACACAAACATAAACACGTTAACAAATCTTGCTGAACGCATCACATCCACAAACCGAAACTACACAAACATAAACACGTTAACAAATCTTGCTGAACGCATCACATCCACAAACCGAAACTACACAAACATAAACACGTTAACAAATCTTGCTGAACGTATCACATCCACAAACTGAAACTACACAAACATAAACACGTTAACAAATCTTGCTGAACGCATCACATCCACAAACCGAAACTACACAAACATAAACACGTTAACAAATCTTGCTGAACGCATCACATCCACAAACCGAAACTACACAAACATAAACACGTTAACAAATGTTGCTGAACGCATCACATCCACAAACCGAAACTACACAAACATAAACACGCTAACAAATCTTGCTGAACGCATCACATCCACAAGCCGAAACTACACAAACATAACATTAAACCTAAAAATTCTTCACAAACAAAAGAAAATTAACCAACGGTATACATCCAAAAAATATGAAATATACAAATATTTCAAAATAAACCCAACATACATACTCAACACTCAATTACATTATATTTCACATACACATTCGACATTATAACTCCTAGTCGTATTTAAAATACACCTAATAACCCTAGCCGCAACCTAACCTAAAACAACCTGTAAGATCAGTTACGGTCTGAGTTGACTATGGGACACATCTCCCGAAACAGACGTCCTTTATAATCAAAAAAGTAAGTGCTACTATAGACTAGTGTATCATTCTAAATTATGTTAGTCTAAATTATGTTGTCTAAGGACAATATTAGAATATATGCGGTCCAATAATATGTTATTGTTACTATTGTGTTTCATTTGGAAATTTCTAAATCCCCATTAGTATTAATTCTGACAAATCTTTGTTAAAGACTTTTTCTAAATGACCTCGTTATACAATTTTTAATTATAACACAACTGTCTCGGTATGTCCATAAACTAAAAGAAACCAGGTGATACGTGGCAGCTGATGTAGAATTTCTGATGTAGAAGATGAATTTATGTGATTTCAGTTCATTTGTATCGATTCGGTTTATGGGATAAATGATAACCAACACGAATGGCCAACATGGCAAACTTTCCATTGAGTTTACCGACAGGAAATGAATATAAATTTCCCAACAGAGCGGAAGTGGCGTGCAAGGAAATGTAGGCCAGAGCAAATAGGTTTATTGTCTGGTAAAGACTAATTTTCAACTGTTTATTGGGCATCAGCGATGTGTTTACATGGTACAGATGTAAACTAACTTACAATTGGTAATTTTCATGGATAATGGAATATTAATTGCGGTTTTATCTAATATGCGAAAGTTCTTTAAATAATTTTATAAGCAAGCAAAAAACTTTTATACTACAATTTGAGCTTATAATAAAAATTGAGGGTAATTATTCCGACTTGCGACTACCGCTATTTTCGTGATTTTTTAAACTTTTCTTATGTATTTTTACGTCCTAGACACGAATCCAACATTATTTTTTGTCGCTGACGCCGTTGTTTTAAAATATACTTAAAAAACATAACCTTTATTGATGTACGTTCGGACGTGCTACTACCGTTGTTCCGACGTGCGACTACCTCTATTTTCGTGAATTTTTTTTACTTTTCTTATGTATTTTTACGTCCTAAACACGAATCCAACATTAATTATTGTCGCTGACGCCGTTTTTTTAAAAATATACTTTAAAAACATAACCTTTATTGACGTAGGTTCCGACGTGCTACTACCGCTGTTCCGACGTGCGACTACCCTATTTTCGTGAAATTTTTTTACTTTTCTTATGTATTTTTACGTCCTAAATACGAATCCAACATTAATTATTGTCGCTGACGCCGTTTTTTTAAAATATACTTAAAAAACATAACCTTTATTGACGTAGGTTCCGACGTGCTACTACCGCTGTTCCGACGTGCGACTACCGCTATTTTCGTGAATTTGTTTTTACTTTTCTTATGTATTTTTACGTCCTAAACACGAATCCAACATTAATTATTGTCGCTGACGCCGTTTTTTTTAAAATATACTTATAAAACATAACCTTTATTGACGTACGTTCCGACGTGCGACTACCGCAATTGCGACTACCGTTATAATTATATTCAATTTTACTATCTACCTATATTGAAATATACCTACGAAGTAATCAGTTAGGATAGATTTGGTTATAGTTTTATACAACATTACTATATACCTACATTAAAATATACCTATGAAGTATCAAGTCAGGATAGGTTTGGTTATAATTTAATAAAAATAGATAGTAATTCTGAATAAAATTATTACCAAATCTATCCTGACTGGATACTTTGTAGGTATATTTAATGTAGGTATATAGTAATGTATAAGATTACAGATCTAGAAGTAGTGCAGAGCGCTGTAGCTACTGCGCGCTCGGTTCACGCTATAGGCCTACATGTCATTACAATTTAACATTTAAAATGTGAAACAAAGTAACTTTCACAAAAATACTTAAAAATGTAAGGAACGTACGTATGTAAAAACGTGAAAACACATAAGAAAAGTAAATCAAATTCACGAAATTAGCGTTAGTCGTACGTCAATAAAGGTTAGTTTAGGTTATGTTTTTTTAAGTATATTTTAAAAAAACGGCGTCATCGACAAAAAATAATGTTGGATTCGTGTCTAGAACGTAAAAATATATAAGAAAAGTAAAAAAAAAACACGAAAATAGCGGTAGTCGCACGTCGGAATAATTACCAAATTGAGTTTCGTGTCATTGTTATTTATTTCTTAGAAGAGGTCTCGTCATTTTATTTTTTTACAAAAACAATCATGTGTTTGTCATTGTGGATAATTTAGAATCCTGTTCAGATTGATGATCCAAACGCCACTAAATGAAAATAATTCTTAAAGAAATGATAATTATTTACTTTTAAAGAATTTACTTCCCGTCTTAACAAATAAAGAAACATTTTTAAAGACAATTCCTACATAGGCCAACACAGAAAATTAATATTTTAGCTACTTTTTAAAATGATAACTATTTACTTTAAAGAACCTACTTCCAGTCTTAACAAATAAACAAACATTTTAAAAGACAATTCCTACATAGGTCAACACAGAAAATTAATATTTTAGCTACTTTTTATTAAGTAATTACAATTATTATAAGTTAACATAACCTCTGCGTTACAACAGCTGGTCTACCTTGAAACCTATAACATAAAATCAGCTGTTTTATGAAATCATATGTTATCAGTTATGAGACTAAATAATTATTTTGCTTACCTTCGCCCTTTTGTGAAACATTCTCTCCCACTTAAAATTACTTAAGTAAATTAAATATTGAATTCATATTTTTTTTAAAAACTGTAATAACATCAAGTGTCATCTATTACAAGGTTAAAAATTGTATTGGAACTTCAGTGGATGAATAAATACTTTTATTAACGATTGAAAATTGTAACAAGATATATATACAAGGAAAGTGTGAACTAATAGTGTGAATTGAATGAACTGTTAACATAAGGTTATAGTAAAAGTATACTACATATTATTTAAGTTCACTTATTAACTCATACAATGGGAACAAATAAATTAATGCTACAACTTAAGCTACATATGTCAAGATATGTATTATGAGAGTGTGAACTAATAGAAGGAATGAAAAGAAATTTTTGACTCAGTCGTAATACAAGAACATCATATTTTATGAAAATATTATAGCTTAGAACAGTTAATGTTCTTGAGGAAGATAATAAGATGATTTCACCAGATGTTAAACGCTTCCGAGAAGAATTTGGCATATAAATCCTAATGTATAATATTTCAAATGTTTTTCTTTTTTATAAAGAAGCCAAACAATTCCTGCGCGACAGGCAGGGGAAAACATTCATCTCGCTCCAGGTCATAATGCAAACATTTCTTCCTTAAAAAATATAAATAAATCTCATCTTGAGATGGAAGATATTCCATTTTTTAATGTTATTTTTTTAAATATTTCATACTTTTTGTATTTAATTAAAATATGATATTCATGGTTTTTGGGGACAGTTATAAAAACTCTTACTTAATTTTTTTGAAAATATCTAATAATATAAACATTAAAATAATATAGCTTACCTCTTGAAAAGCTTTCAATTACAATGTGATAACATCTAGTAGATATGAACATTTATTTATAATTTTATTTAACAAAAATATTTGATTTCCAGGGTAATTGTTTTATTTAAATTAATACGCATTACTATAAGCTACAAAATTACTACTTCCAACTAGCCAACGCTCACCACTGGCAGATGCGCCATTTGGCGATGCGCTGACTAGACGAGATGGGCTTCCTTGCAGATGGGACTGTCTTAATCCTGACCTGGTCTAAGGCTTTGTATCTGAAGCTGTTCGGGATCCATGATATAACTATATATATTTCGCGTTTGTATGTAAATGTATGCGCCCTTGTGTGTATGTGTGGGCAATCGTCCGTCCGTGTGTGTGTGTGTGTGTGTGTGTGCGTGCGTGCGCGCCCGTGTGTGTGTGTGCGCGCGCGTGTGTGTGTGTGTCACAAGAGGTGTAAGAAGAATATGTAAAGGTAGAAGGAATTAGATAGACTAACGAAAAGGTATAATGATCTTCTAGTACTGGAAATAGAGTAAAAGTATGGCTTGGCTTGAACAAGGCCAGTGGCTGAGTTAGATCTATTGGGGATATCGCGGTGTGTGACATAAGAAATATGTGATGGTAGAGGACATTAGATAGACTAAGGAAGAGCATATAGATCTGCTGTTACTGGGAATAGAGAAAAGTCTTACCATTGCATGAGCAAGGCCGTTTGACTTGAAGTAGTTATATTGGGGCCATCGAGGGGTATAGCATGAGGAATACGCAAGGATAGAGGGCATTAGATAGACTAAAGAAGGGGCATAATGATCTGCTTTTCCTGGGAATAGAGAAGTGTCATGACATGGCACGAGCAGGGACCCTTATATTGGAGTAGATCTATTAGGGGCATCGAGGGGTATAACATGAGGAATACGTAACGGTAGAAGGAGTTAGATAGACTAAGGAAAAGGCATATAGATCTGCTGGTAGTGGAAACAGAAAAAGGTCCTGACATGGCTTGAGCAGGGCCGCTTGGCTTAAAGTAGATCTATCGGGGCCATCTAGAAGTCTAACGTGAGGAATATATATGGGTAGAGGGAATTAGATGGGCTAAGGAAAAGGCATAAAGATCTGCTTTTACTGAAAATAGATTAAAGTCATGACATGGCATAGGCAGACCCGTTTGGCTTAAAGTAGATCTATTGGGGCCAACGAGGAGTGTAACACGAGGAATACGTAGGAAAGAGGGCATTTGATAAACTAAGGAAAATGCATAATGATCTGCTGTTACTGGTAAACGAAGAAAAGTCACGACATGGTTTGAGCAGGGCCGCTTGAAGAAGTAGATCTATTGGGGCCATCGAGGAGTGTAACATGAAGAATACGAATGGGTAGCGGAAGTTAATTAGACTAAGGAAAAGGCATATAGATCTGCTAGTAATGGAAATAGAGTAAGGTCACAACATGGCTTGAGCAGTGCCGCTTGATAAAGTAGATCTATTGAGGTCATCTAGGTTTGTAACATTAGGAATACGTAAGGGCAGAGAAAGTTAGATGGACTAAGGAAAATGCATAATGTTCTGCTTTTACTGGAAATAGAGTAAAGTCAAGATATGGCATGAGCAGGGCCGCTTGATGAATTAGATCTATTGGGGTCATCGAGGCTTGTAACATTAGTAATACGTAAGGGTAGACAAAGTTAGATGGACTAAGGAAAATGCATAATGTTCTGCTTTTACTGGAAATAGAGTAAAGTCAAGATATGGCACGAGCAGGGCCGCTTGATGAATTAGATCTATTGGGGTCATCGAGGTTTGTAACATTAGGAATACGTAAGGGTAGACAAAGTTAGATGGACTAAGGAAAATGCATAATGTTCTGCTTTTACTGGAAAGAGAGTCAAGAAATGGCATGAGCAGGGCCGCTTGGATTGAAGTAGATCTATTGGGGCCAAGAATGGAAATAACATGAGCAACACGTAAGGGTAGAGGGCATTAGATAGACTATGGAAAAGGTATATTGATATGCTTTTACTGGGAATACAGTAAAGTCATGACATGGCTTGAGCTGGACCAATTTATGAAGTAGATCTATAGGTGCCATCGATCGGTGTAACATGAGGAAAACTGAAGGGTAGAATGCATTACATAGACTAAGGGAGAGACATATAGATCTGCTGGTAATGAATATAGAGAAGAGTCATGACATGGCTTGAGCAGGGCCGCTTGACCTGAAGTTGATCTATTGGGGCCATCGAGTGGTGTAACAAGGAACACGTAATGTAGAGGGCATTAGATAGACTAAGGAAAAAGCGTATAGATCCGCTGTCCCTGGGAATAGAAAAAAGTCTTTACATGGCATGCGCAGGGCGACTTTGATTGAGGTAGATCTACTGGGGCCATCGAAGGGGTAATATGCATGAGGTATACGTTAGGGTAGAGGGAGTTAGATAGACTAAGAAAAAGGCATATAGATCTGTTACTAACAATAGAGAAAAGTCTTGACATGTCACGAGCAGGGCAGCTTGGCTTGAAGTAGATCTATTTGGGCCATCGAGGGGTGTAACATGAGGAATACGTAAGGGTAGCGGAAGTTAGATAGACTAAGAAAAAGACATATAGATCTGCTTTTACTTGGAATAGAGAAAAGTCATGACATGACTCGAGCAGGGCAGCTTGACTAAAGTAGATCTATTGCGGCCAACGGGGGGTGTAACAAAAGGATTTCGAAAGGGTAGCGGAAGTTATATAGACTAACGAAAAGGCATATAGATCTGCTGGTAGTGGAATTAGAGGAAAGTCATGACATGGCTTGAGCAGGGCAGCTTGATGAATGTCATCTGTTAGGGCCATCGAGACGTGTAACAATAAGAATACGTAAGGGTAGAAAGCATTAGATGGACTAAATAAAAGGCATATAGATCTTCTGTTACTGGGAATAGAGAAAAGTCGTGACATTGGTTGAGCAGGGTCGCTTGGCTTGAAGTAGATCTATTGGCAACACCGACGGGTTTAACATCAAATATAAGTAAGGGAAGAGGGTGTTGGATAAACTTAGGAAAAGGCATAATTATCTTCTGTTATGGGAAGTAGATAAAAATTGTGGCGTTTTGAGCAAGGCCACTAGGCTTACGAAGATCTGATCTAAAACAGGGGTGGAGTTAAAAAGTGACAATGTTTTATCGATACGAAGGTATTGAAAAAATACATACTTAAACTGATTAAAGAAAAAGTAATATTCTGTAAGATCTAGAGCAACATAATAGATAGTAATTGGATATCAATGAATAATTAATGCATTAGATATATATTGAATCAAACAGGAAACCTATGAAAATATACGTTTAAAAGAAGTTTGCTTTCAGGAAATAAATACGCTCTGGTTTTTGTGACATCTTTTTATATAAATATATTACAAGTACACATTTATGCAAGTGTGTACTTTTATATTTTTCAATATATTTACTATGATAAAAAAATATCAATTTCTAGTCCGAAATCGTTTATTGCTTTCAAAATGCTCTTTAATGTGTAAGAAATGATTATTTTAATTACTTTCCAATTAACTCTACATTTTTAAATTACTTTATGCTTTCATTAATAATTAGTGATATAAGTTATTGCTCAGAATTTGAAAACTCATTTGTAATAAATTTTATTAATTTATCTATTGAGGTATTAAGTAAAGTTTGTTATTACATAAGGTATTTAGAATTTAATTTTCCTAAACAGCAATTAAAAAATGTCAAATTGTAA